>JALDNG010001076.1:0-71111 GCA_024349245.1 Neodontobutis hainanensis | reverse complement strand
GATGAATATCACATATACATATAAAAATAGAAATGAATCACATGAATTATCTCAAACGAATAATAAACTCTATAAAATAAATTTAAAATTTTTAAAAGTCATCGTATCTACATTTAACCAAGTTATATGCTATTTTTTTATTGAGAACGATATAAACTTTTTTCCTTATACGTTTTAAATAAATATTTCATCAATACTTTTAAAAATAATTTAACTTGTTAATATTAATTTTTACTCTTTGACGATTTTATTATAAATTATTATATATGTGATTCTATATTAATTACAAAGATATTATTAAATTATAATTCATTTTAATAGATAAATAAAACATATTAAATTAATTTTTTAACAATAAAGTTATCGAATAAATGATTTAAAGCAGTTTAGATATGTCGCGGATATTAACTGTTATTTTAACAATCGTTAAAAAAATAATCAAAAATAAAATTAAAACTTGACGATAAATTCTTTTATATCTGCAAGTATCCTTAATATTCAACACTGATTTTTCTTCATCGACTTTTATATATCGACTTATTTAATTACCACTATACTCTAAATTTGATACGGATATGAATTTTAGGATTTCTAATAATCTTTATTTACATAAAAAGATGTTTATTTTAGTTTTTATAAATTTATCAACTGAAAAATTTATTTAAAGAAAATATCACAAAATATACTGTTTAAATGTATCTGTTATCTTAACAGTTTGTTCTAAATTCTTATTAAAAAATTAGAACTTTTCAACCAAAATATTTAAGTATTTGTTTTCAAACAAAACATATAATTTTCTTATTATCACATATTTGTTTACAAATATACTTATTTGATTGAAAATAAATAAATATATCATTATTGTATATTTAATTAAAAATTGTGATTTAAAACTATGATCTGATTATATAACGATGTAGGGGTAATTTTAAAAAAATAAATCGAGTATATATCGCGAAAAATATTTTATTTAGAATCCTGTTAATTTTGCATTGTATTAGCTTTTCAGATCTTTGTGAAATTTATAAGGATAAAGGAAAAAAATTAAATTTAAAATTTCAGTTTACAACGATTTGTTTTTATGAAAAAACAAAATTATTTAACAATACACTTTATTTTTGTTCAAATGAATATTGGCGCAATAAAAAGAAAACAATTTGATGAAATCTATATACTTTTATTTGACAAAAATATTATAATTTACAATATTTTTACAAATAAAATTAATGATTAGATTAACTGTTATTTTTACGTTTTAAAGTAAATTTGAAATTTTTATGAAAACGTTTATAAAGATGCAAACATAGTTGTGGTTTATCTTATTTTTTGAATGTCTTAAAATTATTTCAAAATATAATAAGTTAAATTAAAGAATATATCATTGTCATAAAATTCAATTATTTTAATGAATTATAAAATCTTCTAGATCAAGCATATAAAATCAAATCGCGTTTTATATTTTGAATAATAAACATTTTAGTATATATCCAAATAAATGAAGAATAAAACTTAATATCATATCGAGTGTTTATTAAAAGATTTATTCGCAGTTAGTTAAATCGACACTTAGATATTTATAGCTAAAAATTTATAAATTTTATTATTTGTAAGAAAAACAAAAATAAACATCAATCAAATTTAAAAATACATTCATAGATATGAAATGTTAAGTTGTAAATGGTTAAATCAATATTTTAACATCCTGGTTCTTATGTAATGATAAAGATTCAAGAAATAAAAGATATTTAATTCATAAATTAAAAAACAAAAATGTTTGTACTTTCATCAAATAATTAAAATAAAATAATGTTTTTAAATTTTCTCATAATTTTAACTGTAGAATTCCATTTGTTTGTCCAATAAAATTCGTTATTCAGAGAAATAAACTTTATCAATTTTTAAATATTATTCTTCTTTTAAAATATTTATCATTGCGTCAATGAAAAAACAATATGATATTAAAATTCATAACTTTTCTCAGAAAAGGGTATATTTCGATTATGAATAGGGTGTCAATTTTTTTCTTAATTTCAATCTATGTAAACATCAAACTTAATACATGGAATGTTTTAAACTATAGACATAGATAGGGCATTTGTTATTTATACATTCCTTAATATAGTTAAACAATTTGAGATTATATCTGAAATGAACACAGTTGCATAAATATTAAAAAGTTCAGAATATCAATAAAGCGATTTTGATGTTAGAAACTTACTAAAGTATTCTTATTCATTGTGTAATCATTACCGATGAAGACTGGTTAGTCTCTGACGTGCAAGAATGTTTAAGGATGTTTATAATTCTTTGTTTTAAGGTGCTTGTAGGGTGTCTCCTTTAATCTTTAACTGCCATGAGAGATTCGTTTCTCTTATCTAACAAATTTAACAGAGCATTAGTTATTCACGTGAGACGATGAGATGATGTGAGTCATACCATACTTGATTATCCAATTAGCAGTGAGAAAAAGTAGCCTATAGAGCGAAGGGCTAAGCTGCTCAAATAAGCATCTAGTTTCTTCTCAATAGCTCGTGTAGACCTACGATTACATCATATAAAATACTTATACGTTTAATTAAATTTGCTCTACTAAAAAATTTTATTACTTCTCTTTTACGACTATTATATTGAATGAATATATATTATAATGAAACATATATTTTGTGAAACGTATGTATATTATGATAAGACGTGCCAAATAGATATTAATTGTTAAATGAATAAAAATTTTTATTTTTTGCTTGCTTTTAAGGACATTAAAAGTTTTTTGTGATATCGAAGAAGTTAATAATTCCTACATAATCCATAGTTTAGAATTGAAAGAGATTATAATTTTTGATGTATTATACGAAGTTTAATCGGTTAAAAATAAAAAATAATTTGAACCTTGAACTCTCTTTATGGTATAAAAAATATAAAACATATTTTTATATGTTATTTTAGGAATACTTTGTTTGAAAGATATTTTGAGTTATATTTTATCTGACACAAGATTAATCACAGCTATACTTAAATGAATATTCTGAAGATATTATTGTTAAATATCATTTATTTAACCAAATATTTCAAATCAGAGGAGAAATTTATACTCTTCTGTAAATTCATTTTAAACAGCTTTCAATTGAGATCTATATTTTAATTAATGACTAGTTCATTTATTATTGTAATCATATTTTGATCTATGTAATTGTTTTAAAAAGAAATTTCATGAATAGTTTAAACATTCGACAAATCATTTAGAGTAATTTCAAATTATCTATGATTAAATAAGTGGTTCATGTTACTATAATATTTACATTTTTTATTTTAGAGGGAATATCATAAAAATTAAGATATACTAAATATTTTAAATTCAAAAAATTTCACAACCTATATTTTTACTTTTATGATATCAAACATAGTATTTTTAACAATTTTGACAAAATCATGTGAATATATTATTTGATACATTGTAGGGTGAATTATTTTTCTTTATTACGTTTAAAATTCAATTATTTATCGTATTACAAAACGATTTTAAAACTTTTGACTTTTAAAAAAGCTAATTAGTAGTATGATTAAATATAAAATAATATTTTGAAGAAAATATTTATTCATTTCATGTTCATAATATGATAAAATAGAAAAAACAGTTTGAATGAAAGTATTTTATCAAAAATGTTGATTAAAAGAATATTTTCCAAGGCATATAGATCAGATATTATCAATGATCATAAATCTCTATATGCATGTAAAAATATTAGATTAATATTATTCTGATGTTTTAATAAGTAAGTAATAAAATTAAAAGTATATATTACTCTTCACATTTTCATATAAACAAATTAAATAAATTTTATTTTGATCTAATTTATTTATAAAATTACTGAAAATCTAAACAAACGAATTGTAAATATTATTTGAAAAAATACATGTATTATGATCCTGCTAATATTTTTTCGAAATTTTATTATTTTAAATTCTGATTTTATTTCATTTACTTTTTCAATTTTAATTCCCTTTTTCATGAAAGTATCTCTCATAAAATTTCAACTTTAAAAATTGCTAACACACATTTTCTAGATCTCAGATATAAAATAATAATAAAATTAGATTTTTATAAAAATTTTAATTAACCTTTTGATAAAAAATCGATATTTGTTTGTCATAATACATAAATCGTGTTAATGGTAAGTTTCAAATTATCAAAAAAAATTAAACAATAAAAAGGAAAAATTTGATAAATAAAAAAAATAAATTTTTTAAAAATAATTTATATTGATATTTAGTGGATAAGTGGTTTAAATTTTCATTTAGAGTTATGTTAAATTCTTTTTATTATTTATCTTCTAATTGTATGTTTAATACAAAAATAATAAAAGGTTAAACTATTTTTGACAAATTTAATTTTAAATTAAAAGTAAATATCTTTTTCAAACATTTTTTCTTAAACTGTACTATTTGAAAAAATATTTAAGAATATTTACATTTATAAAGTAGACTTCACATAATTCAATAAATAACTCGATGATTATTTGAACATATTTTACAAATATATTCATATCTTAATTCTCATACTAAATGTATTTGCAACGATTTACACTATTTTTTAACAAAAATTCATCCATTAAAATTTTTTTGAGAAATATTTATCGTGAGTATTCTCTGCTCTTCCATTATCTTTTGTATTTGAATCATTTGCGTAAAATCAACCTTCCATTTAAGTTTTTTTATTTAAATTATTTTTTTGATGTAATACCTTAAGATTCTATCAATGATTAACCACGAGTAATTATAAAAGATTTAATTTATAGAATTTTTTATATTATAAAACAAAAAAATTCTGATATTTATTAAAAACCTTTCAATCTTATACAATAATGAATATATCAAAATGGTAAAAATCTGTAAATTTAGATTATTGATTGTAAATCAAACAGATTAGAAATAACATCTTTTAAATAATAATTTTTAATTCGCTATGCAAAAAAATAATTTTTTCAAAAATGAAAAATATATTTTATGAGATAAATATTTCATTTTTCCGAACTTATCTGAATATTAATTGCATGAGTAATCAAAAATATTTGTAAAACTTTACTTAAAAATTGATATTTCAATTATATCATAGATTCAATGTCTAAATTTTTTTTTCTATTCTCAATTTAAATTAAAATGAGAGATTCCCTCATTCAGCGATAATCTGAAATCATGTTTTGTGATTTGTAGGCATAAAATATGTTTATTTTGTCAGGTCTACTAGAATAGGCTTCTAAATTTGTTTATCTTAACAATTATTATTATTATATTAGGTTCTGTGATTATATTTCAAAAATAAAAATCAGTAAAGAATCATTCTACAAAAGATAAAACTAGAATATGTCAATAATGTTTCACAGATATCTCATGATGTAAAAAAATAATATTTGTTATCTTTGTCACGTAGTTATTAAATGTAATAACATATTTATTATCAAGGTTATTGATTTCAATATTATGATATTTATCATTTACAAACAGAACACATACAGGCTAAAAATATTAAATATCTTTTGATGTTACGTTTATTGGTATTTACACAGTAAAAATTTTCATATCATTGATAAACATGATTATTTTATTTGATTAATTGCATTGTACATGAATATTAACTAATATAAAAAATAATTTAAGGTTAAAAATTCAACATATTTTAAGAAAAGTATGATAAAAATATCATAGTTAAAAATTGAAAAATATTTCCTTCATATAACATATAATAAATATATATTTAGATGTATGCTGTAAATCATGAAAAACTAAATCCTTTAAATATCGTAGTAAATAATATTTAATTATTTTGATTCATATTAAAATTTTTATCTTTTCAAATGAAACAAAATAAATGTTTCAACATCATTTAGATAATAACTACCATACATTTACAGTTTTTTTCATCATTAAATACATGTATGAAATAAATTAAACAGATTTATATTACATATCTGATCAATATTTTACGAAGTTAAAAGGACTTTTTGGGATAATATTGTATATTATATCATTAGATGGATTAAAAATATTTATTTTTCAAATATTTAGTTTCTTATCAAATTTAAATAAGATTAAATAACCAATTTTAATGTGAATCTTACACAGGTAAAAAAGTTTATGGTTTCATTAATATAAAATATTATTAAAATGTATTTGTTTTATAATTTAAAACCATTTAAATCTAAAGAAATGAATATATTTAAAAACAGCAAGATGTTTGTAATATAGATTAAGATTCTGAAGAAGGAAATATATTTGTCAAAATTTTTCCATAAACTGCTAAATAAAATATTTTATGAAAAATATAGAACATTGAACTTTATACTTTTTTATTTGTGATGGTGGTTCATGTTTTCAATTTTCATAATTTATTGTATCGGATATTATAAATAAACAAAAATTTTAATAAATAATAGATAAGCAAATTTATATTAATACATATAAATAAATATTTAATTTTTAAAAAATCAATGAAATCGTTAGTATCATTGAATTTTGAGTTATAATAATACCTTTATTTCATCCTGATGATTTAGTTATCTTTCCCGTCATATTGTATTTTTGGTTATATTTTCCGTGTTTAAGAATGAATTAAAGAGCTTAAATATGTATATATTATAAACAATTTTCATTAAAACATTTTTAAACTGCTGGTATTTTCAGTAATCTAAGAGTAAATATGAATAAAATAAGATAATGTGATGAATAATAATAAGATTATATGTAATTAAAGATGATCATAGTATTATGATAAATAGTAAGATGTTTAATGTAAGGATATTAGTTGTAAGCTATTTCATACATATAACAGAAATTAAATTATTAAAATGATATCATCACAATCAACCTTTGAAACACAAAAATTTCAAGAATACTTAATAAATGATGAACCTGAAACAACGCGATCAAACAGATATCTGAATTTAGGTATTATATTAAATATATTAGAGTTTTATCTGTATTTTATTCATGTTTTTCTCAGATATATCTATGTTTAATAGCAATTTACTTAAAAAGGAATCTGCCTAATATTATATATTCAAAATTTATGTTTATAATCATTTGTAATATTTTCTGTGTTTCTCCGCTATTTTTAATTGCGTATATATGTGAAGAATTGAAAATTCAAAAATGCTTAAAAGAGTTTATTTTTTTTAATAAAAAAGGGATTTTTATCATCTAATGGTTATTGGCTTAATGGACACTTTTATATTTCCACTTACTTTTATTTTCATCGTAAGTGAATTTTGCGTATACTATGCAATTATTTATACACAACTCGTTCAGATTGGAATAAAGTTAGCCTCTTATTTTGTGGAGATTGAAAAATTTCATAATCGAAACCTATATAAATATATCTTTTGTTATTTTGGTCTTGGAGTAGCTGTTATATCATTGTTTTTGACGATATTTTTTGATTGCAATATTTTTAAAAATACAAAATTATCTTATATAAATATTTTTGGATATATATGGAATACTCACATATTTAATTATGAAACCAAAAGTACAAAATGACACGGTAGTGTTAATTTTTAATGATTTTATTAATAAATTAATTATAAAGAATTTTTTAGAAAATTTTTTGAAATAATTTGATAAATAACTCATAAATTTAGGTAGTATTGATCATGAATAATTCAAATTCAATTTTAAAAAAGAAACCCTTTTCAATAATGGCATTGAGTATCCTTGTATCAATGCCTATGACACTTCCATTGTGTTTATTCGATATCGTTCGAAATAAAAGTACTCTTGGGCAAGACTTAGTAACAAGTGAATTTTGGATTGGAATATTTTTATTCACATTGATGTCTGTATGCGTCATGAGATTAATTCATGTTAACTTCGAACGAATATCATCCAGAATCATTGATGATTGCACCTTTCCATTGAATATTGTATTTGGAATCACTTGTGCAATCTTTATAGTTATGGAAAAATTTATGATAACACAATATATTTTATTTTCTACAACTATGTTTGGCCTTCTTTTATTTGTTATTGGCAGAGTTACGTGGGAAATAAACACCCAAAGTGATGCCTATAAGCTATTATATTAAAATATAGTATGAAAAAATGATAATTTTTGATAAATTTTTAGTATAAAAGCATATGTTTTTCCTCTCACGATTAAGTTTAATATAGTAAAAAAAATCAAAATTTAGTGATTAGTTTCAATTTTATAAATTCTCAATTTAATAGAACATTATAGAATGTTCTTTTAAATTTTATGTTACTTTGCAAATAAATTTTTAGTTAATAATAAAGGTGTTTTGCTCATATATTTTAAATTCAAATAAAAATTCGTAATTTTTATTAAATTCCCTGTTTGAAAATCGATTCTTTTTGTCAACCTGATTATATATTTATTTTACATTTATTACTTTTATAAAAATACAATGTAAAATTTCTAAAAATTTTTTGTTTTAAGACAAACTATTTATAGATCAAACCAATGCAGTTTAAAAATATACTTCAATGTGATCACAGATTTTCAGAGTTTATTATTATGAAAATTATTTTTCTTTCGTCTCTTTAAAATTACCAAAAAGACTATTTTTGGTATAATAAAACTATTTATTTCCATTAAAATTACACATCAAAGAATGCCTTGTATTTTTTTAAGAATTGAACTGTATAAATGAGGTTCTTTAGAAATATATTTATACGATTCTTAATCAACAAAATTTAAATTAATTAATAAGTTTTACATCGCTAAAAAATTATTTTTAATACCTTAAATATGATTATATTCATTAAAAAACTCCCAGATTCAAGATAATTTTATTTTTTAAGAATTCATGTTATATAATTTATAATAAATGTTTTGATTTCTTTTACACATTTTGAAACACTTAAATATTCATAATCTGTTTTTTTATAATGAATTTATCAAAGAAACATCAATAAATTATTATTTCTTGAAATTTATATAAATTTATTTTATTATTCCAATGCTATATCAATATCGAAACTCGACAAGATATTTATTTCAGGTATATAAAATATTTTTATTTTTTATATAATACCATTTCCTCAAAATGTGGTTAACGTATTTGTAAATCGTAACAAAAAATAAATAGACATGAAAAAACAAATTTATTTTGAAATATTATTTATACTATTATAAATATAGCTCCTTAAACAAATATCTCAAAACAGATGAATTTTATCGTGAAAATCTATATATAAGTACATTTTCCGCTACAATACAAGAAAAATAATGCTTGCGACATATTAATATTATAATGATGATGTTTTATTTTTGTCTCTCATCAGGTCAGAGGATATTATACAAATAGGTATCATCCATAAAAATATTAATAACTTAAGTTTATCCATGAATGCATTATTTTTCCAATTAAAGAAATAAGGTATGCATTTTCTTTAAAATTTAAACGAAATAAATCGTTTATTGTGAGTATTTTAAATTACATATGTATGATAAATATGACATAAAAGTAAAAAAATATATCATTTTTGATAAATATACAACTATTAATTTTTATATCAAAAAAATTAATGAAATAAAAAACATTTTATCTGAGTAATAAATAGTTTACTGAATTAAATATTTATCAAAGATGATATTTGTTTTGATTTACTGATAAGTAAACATTTATCTAACAAAAAATACAAAATGCAAAAATTTAAATAATGATCAAATATTTTGATTTATTCGAATTTAATATCATTGATGATTATAAAACAAATTTAAATGTGAATAGTATCCAAATAACGATTAGGTTAGTTAAATTTATTGCTATATTATACAAGAAAAAAACCGAATTTTGGAACATTTTTTGAATCTATATTATAAAAAATTATTAATTATGTAGTTTTTCTGTTCTTAAATGCTATTCTAATTAAAAATAATGGTATCGAACAAGGTAAATATTGATAATAAAGGGATAAACGGTGGCAACAACCTATTTATTTTTTTTATAACCAAAAAAGGATATTTAATCATATAAATTATAAATTTATTTTTGCTACACTAGACATTAAATTTTATATTTGAAAAAATATTCAAGGAAATTCAAAATAAAGTTTAATATTGTGTTAATTTTCGGGTATATTTCTAAAATAATTATTTATTTCTGATTAATTTTTGCAATTAATATATTGATAAAATGTAAATTTTAATTGATATTCTTTAATACTATATACATAGTATATCCTTATTTAAATTATCTTTTTGGTTGAAATTTTTGAAAAACCTTTTAAATACTTAATAAATAAATAGAAAATTAATCATTTTTAAATAATATGTTAATTTTGAGTTTAAAATTTAATTAAAATGAATAGTATGATTGAGGTAGATGAATATTTCATGTTCAATATCTATCGAATAAATCTTCATAATTAAAAAACATACAAACTGAAATAATTTATATGATATTTTATTTCTTATGTTTCTATTAAACTATGAAATTAAAATAATATATATTTTGTATAAAACAAAATGATAATTATTTTAAATGAATTTTTTGAGCCATTAAGATTTCATGTACATAAAAAATGATTAAAAAATTATTGGTTAATTTATGTAAATATAGATATCATTAAAAATATACTAATGCAAAAATTTGACTTCATCCAAATAATTTTGATCTTTTAAAGATAATCAAATTCTTTAATTTTTCTTAACAAAATTTTGAATAAATATCTTTGTCGTATTTTCTGAATATTCTAAAATTTAATCACGATTTATGATAATTTTTCATGTTAAATTAATTTATGTTGAAAATACAGACGAAAATATATTATAGACATTAAATGATCTATTTCAGATCGATTTATAAATCTTTGTTTTAAGAATCAGTTTTTATAAAACAGATAATTCGAATATTAGAGGTAAAACATGAGATGTTGAATTGTGAATTCTATTTTGAGTGCGACATATTCTTGTGACCCTAAAAATCTTGTTTTAAATAATTAAACAATATCCAAGTAGGAAGGTTTTAAAATATATTTAGATCTATATCAATAAATAGTCGAACTTTTTGAAGTATATTAATAAATAAAATAGAAAATGAATTCAAAAAAAATGTATAAATCTCAAAAATTATGAAAACTCATTTAGTTTTAAAACACGCTTCATAGGATAAAATATTATTCTCAAATAATTTTCATCATCATAAAAATATTTTTATGTTATCTCTAGGATTCAATATATTAACGGCATTTTAAACGAATAATAATTTTGTGATACAAAAAATAAATGATTCTAAAGATTTAGGCGGTCAAATTTAGATTCAAATTAAGTCTTCTCTGAAAAATGTAACGAAATAGCATTGTTCGTATCGATGAAAATTTTCATAACAGAGCTAAAGTTGTCTATGTCTTTTTTTATTTTTACATAATATGTTTTAGACAAGTTAGCTAGAATGCAACGATGATAAAATTATTGAGAATAACATAAAAAGAGAAATATTATTTGAGAAATTCATGTTGTTGATTCAACTCAAAAGTTGTAGTTAAAAATTTTCTATAATAAAATTTTATGAAAAAGTAAACATAAAATACACGGTTAAGATAAGGTAAAGTGTTATAGATAAATAAATTAACATCTAGTATTTGTTTTTAATAACATTATGTGAAGATATTTTCTGCATGAAAGATAAAAACTTATATATCAATTAAAATTAAATTCAAATAAGCTTTAGTATATTTCTATGATGATTAAATATATTGTAATTCAGCTTCAGAAGAATTTTTCTATGTATTTTAAATGTGCATTGAATAAAAAGGTGGATAAATTTGAATTATTATCAAAAATATTTAAATTTGGTTTAAAGTTAGAAAAAGAATGTATTTCTAAATTTCTTTAAAAATGAATAGTGTTGTGATTTGATAAAGTTTATGACAGATACACAATTTTATCGAATTGATAATCATGTCAGAAAATATTTTATTTAACTATTTTATATTTTTGTTTAACTTTATGATGTATCTAATTATGATAATGTGTTATGATTATATTAAAAATATATTTCGATTTACCTTTTTTAATAGATCGAAAACGTACACTTATCATGATAACATAAACAATTTCTGTTCTCATTATGTGGTAAGGCATTCATTTCAAATTCTCGTGTTAAAATCTTTAATTCATATGTGTGAAATTATCTTAAAATGAACGCAGTTAGATCTTTTTATAAACATGTATCTTATGGTCCTGTGACTTCTCGATAAGTATCTTTTGATAAATACAAATCATAAAGTAGATTAAACAAATATCGCATGGTATCTTCGATAAAAACTATCTTTTTCATAATTTATGTTTGACTTTTGTTTGAATTTTAATAAAAATAGAAAATGATAAGTACATAAATATACAATCACAAAAATTTAAACATAGACTTTTAACATTATTAAAGAAGCTTTAAACAAAATATTTCAGACAAAAATGGTTCAATTACACTTTTATATTTAGCAGAATAACTTTGTTATCAATTTGCATTAAAATTTCTAAATTATGAAAAGATTTTAAAGAAATAAATAAATTAAACTTCCTTTTTTTCAAAATGTTAATGTATAAAAATATATCGATCATATTGAATTCACTATAGCAAGATTTATTTTCAATATGAACGTTTGGGTAGATATAATTAAACTTAAGAGATTAAAAAATTAATTTTATCTTTAAAAACCATAAATTAAAAAATGAATATATTGAGAGAAAATTAATATTATTTTATATTTAAATATTTTTTATAAATGTTTATTTCTCGTGCTTATTTTGACATTATTGATTTTGATATTGATTGTAATAAAATTAAATTTTATCTCTTTGTCAATTATAGTGCTGTTCCTTTATAAATAATAATATAAAGCATAAATCTGTTAAAATACCCTTAACTTATTTTGAGTAAAAAATAATCATATTTATTTAATAATATTAAAAGTCGTTAGGAAAAGCTATCGATTGTTTATAAAATAGTACGTATAACTTTTGAAGTATACTTTTATAATTGTCAATGTATAAACTAGGTATTAAAGCGATAAAATAGAAATATCTATTCACTAAAAATGTTAAAAAATTTCAGATAATTTATTTAGTTTTGTCAGAAAATTTTGATGTCCATAACTCAAATATATTTTTAATGTGATTAAAAATATCAAACTTTTATTTAAAAATATAATTAAACAACCATGTTTTATTTTAAGAACCCTATTAATTTATCAACAAAATTTCTGCAGATAACGTGTCAGAAATATCTAATTTAAATTAATAACTATTCAAATAAAAAAAAATAATATTTTTCTCTTTTTTTCGAGTTAATATTTTTTAAAAATAATTTTTATCGCCTTCAAAATATAAACAATAACGTATATTAAAATAGATTATCTTTAAAAATTCACAAGACCTCAAAATTGGATATGAATCATTTTTATTTTATTTTTTTTAATTTCTTATTAAGATATTGTATTTTAAGTTTATCGGGCTCAATAATTTTCCAAAGATATGAATTTCGTAAAAATACTGTTTTTAGGAATTTGATCATACTTATAAATAAATCAAACATTTGAATATAAATTCGTTGACAGAGTATGTTTTTTGGTCTTTTTTTATCGAGTTAAATATTTAAAAAATAATAAACTAATCAATACTTATAATTTTATATATTTTTTAAAAATATTTAGCTATTGTCTCAAAAATAAATTACAAATTTTCAATTTAGAATATAAATTAGAAATTATCACACCGTACAAAAATTAGAAGTTTAAAAGTGAAACATTAAAAACGATATCCATGAATAATTGATACTAACATGATTTATTTAATATAGAGTTTTTATTGATCATTAAAAATTTATTATGTTGTCCATAGAAAACTACAAACTATAAAAACACTTTAAAATATCCTTAAAAAATTCCAACATGGTTGTGTAAAAAACTGATAAATATATTTATTTCATCTGTTAATTTAAAAATGTTAAAATAATAAACATATTACATATTTGATAATTTTATTTGAAAACAATATTCATTCGAACTAAATTGATTTTAAGTTCAAAATATAATTTTATGTATCTTTTTAAAACATAAGCATCATGTACTGTTTTTTAATTATAATTTAATTTATCAGATTGATCATACAAAAATTTTTAACAAATAAATACATTTTTCATTTATTAGGGAATCCTTCTTGTATTTATCACTTATTTTATGGAATTTTTTTTACTTGAATTAATTTTTTAAACTTAATCTCGTGAATACAAATGGCAAAATTAATATTTTGGAAATAAGATGCAATTAAAAAGAATTATAGTCATATTTTTTATCTGAATTTACTGTCTATCAAAATTCGTTACATAAAAATTCTCGACACTGTCATAAATTTAAAACAGATAACTTATTAATTGAATATTGATAAACCATTTAAATAATTTCCTAAAATACTCAAAAATTTCAATCATTATAGATTCATAATTTATGTATCATATGGCTATTATTATCTCATCTTTATTTTTAATTTAATGCCCACTTTGTTATCTTAAATACTTAATAAAAAATCTAGTCTTTACAAACTTTTTATAAATATTTTTCTATAAATTTAAGAGATTTAACCATTTATGTACATTTATATAAAAATGATTTCATAATAAACATTAATTATTCTATTATTTGTTTTAAATAAATAAAAAATCTAAAAAAGAAATACCGTATTATATTATAAGATCTGTTCAATTAGCATTTTCGATATGTTTAAGAAAATTCATATATTTTTATATTTATTACATATGTTATAAAAGATTTCTTTGAGTCTAAAAATATTTTGAGATGGAACTCTAATTATTTTGATTAAATCAATAATTTCAAAATTATATATCTGCAATAGATTAATTTTATACAACATCTTCTATGAAATAATAATTTCATAATATTTTGAAAGATTTTAACGATAAAATTAACAGATATGCTAAGTTAAATTTAATTTCACTTTTTTTTGATTTATTATTCAATTATATGTATTTCGTATGATATAAATAAATATATGACAAAAAAATTTAGAAATATAATTTTTTTATTTATAGATATATAAAAATATTTTAACAATAAATGTTTTTAAAGTTTTTAATTTAATTAATAAATAGTTATTTTTCTTTTAATATAGACCTTAAAATCCTATAATTCTTCAATTATCATAAAAAAATCTGATAATCGATCTTTTATCACTTAATATTTTGAAAATTCTTTTTTCTTCCCGAGAAACGATGAATTTATTTTTCGCCCTTAAATATGAACATCTAGTTCAAAAATTATAGAAATATTTTCATTAATAACTACCTAGAATTATTTGTATATATAGGGTTTCCCAGCAAATAACGTCATTTTCCCAAAAATTAACGTCATATTAAAAAAAATCAAATAAATAAATAATTGGAGTAAAAATTAAAAGCCGTAATATTATTATTTTGTAAACACTTTGAAATCAACCTCTAAAGTAATGTTTTAATGCCCTTAAATGACTGAGGAAGAGAATCACATTAAAAATGAAAGAATTATAAGGAGAAGAAGGACTGTATCCACTGAACAAAAACGAGCAATAACAGAATATTTAAATCATGGAATACAAATCTCAGAAATTGCTAGAAGATTATTAATTCCTCGAACAACTATATCTACATTTTCCAAAAGGTTTTTTGATGGGAGGGAAACAGTAAGACGAGGTCGCTCACAACAAACAAAGCTGAATGATCATCAAAAGGCCAGGCTTCTTCAGTTGGTTAATGATGATCCTACACGAACACTTGAAGCATTGAAAACAACCATTGAGCGGGAATTTAATATTCAAATAAGTAAAAGTTCGATTGATCGTTATTTAAACGATTTTCATTATTCTATAAAACAATTAACTCTTGTTCCAGAGAGCAGAAATTGTGAAAGAGCCATTCAACTGAGATTTGAATATGCAATAAATTTTAGTAATTTGCATTTTAACGGAAGATGGTCGTTTTGTTTTTATTGATGAAGTAGGTTTTAGTGTTGCAACTAGAACGAAAAGAGGGCGAAGCTTAATAGGAGATCTGCACATTTACGAACACGTTCAATAAAATCAAGGAACATTTCGGTAATAGCTGCATGTAATAAATATGGGATGATAAATCATCATATTCAAGATAATTCTGTAACCGGTATTCAATTCAAAGAATATTTTCTGCAATGTAAAGAGGTATGTATTGAAAAGGAATTATCGAGCCGATTTTTATAATGGATAATGCCCGCATCCATCATTTTCGTGAATTACGTGAAATACAATTGAAAATATAATAATAATTAATTATCTTCCCCTATAGTCCCATGCTTAATCCAATTGAAAATGTATTTTCCAAGTGGAAAAATTACGTTATAAGGTAAGATGCACAGAATGAAAGCGAACTGAAAAATTATATTCAAAATGGATTTAATATAATTACTTCTTCGGATTGTAGTGGTTATTTTCGAAAAATACTTGGTTATATTGAGAGGTCCAAATCCCGTGAAATTATACTTGAATAGTTAAAAATTGATCTTTTATTAAATAAAAATTTTTTATCTATTGTAATTTTAATTTATTTTTATAACAACAATTATTTATTTGATTTTTTTAATATGACGTTAATTTTTGGGAAAATGACGTTATTTGTTGGGAAACCCTATAAATCATTTATCAGAATTTTTATTCATTCATAAATTTTGGTTTTACATCAACAACACTTTATTCATGAATCATTTCATGGATCAGTTATTAAGATTGAACGGAGAGAATTTCATACATAAATATCGTTTAAATGTTATTGAATCTCTTTTTGTATTATTAAGACTGATATGAATAAAATAATCACAACAAACACTAAATCAATGAATATTTATGATTTAAAATTGTGAGAAACGAATTTTTTGTGATTTTTTACATACAATGGCTTATGTTTAAACAAACTAATTTTTTAAAATAATATAAATTTTTGAAATGTTTTTCAAAGATTGCACAAAATGATAAATAAATGTGCATATGATAATATTTGAATTTATATTTTTTTTGTATTTTTGAAGTAAGATATTCGATATTTAATAACAATTCTGGCCATATATTAAATTAAACACCGCAACAATCTATGACAAAAAGTATCAAAAGTTTTAAAATGATGTCAAATATTTAAAGATATAATCTTAACAATCAAAAAAAGAAATTTTATCTTTATTTCCGCTTCCACTTTTAATTATTATTCAAAATTTATAACTTAATTGACTTTTCGTGTATTTTTATTGATCAGCGATTTTAATTCTCTGAAACTTAATCAATTTTTTTAAAAAGAAAAATAGATAAAAAATGTTTTATAAAAGATCCAATCATCACAAAAATTGTTGATCTTAAGAAATTTGGGCCAATTATCTATTTTATGATTTTACTTGTCTTTAAAACTCAGAAATAGTGAAGTTAAATCTTTACTTTAACCGTTATGTACTATTTTAGATAAATATTTGAAAAGTAACAATAAATATTCGCAATTTTATCGTTGAATTTCGAACTTCTAAACATCGACAGTTTTGGAAATGATACAATAATATTTTAATCATTTTGACAGAGTGCACCTTCTCCACTTAATTTTTTAACATCTTAATAAAAATGATGAAAATAAAATTATGATAAAAATTACCGGAAAACTTCTGTATCATCAGTACTGTTCAGTCTGATGATAATGAAATCGATTTTCAAAAATATTGATAAAAGGTGATAATGGTAGATTACAAATATCAAATATAGTCTCTAATTAATTCGAAAAAATGACATAAATGCAAATGCAATTTTGTTGGTGTATCTTTATTGTTTCGACTCTTTTAAGAAAGAATATTTTTCATTTTTATTTATGGTTAATATATGCACCAAAAATTTTTTTAATTGAAAAATTAAAGATTAAGGATTTATTAAGAAAATTTATCACACTATTTAACTATGAATTTCAAATCAATCAAATATTTACGTATTTATTTTTGTGATTAAAAAAAAATTTTTGGAATATATGATTTTACAATTATTTTACAAGAATTTATTTTTAAGGAAAATATTTAGGTTTGACAAATTGAATCTCAATATTGAGTCGATATGATAAAATATTTTTAGATTGGGTTGTATTGCTATTTAAAGCAATTCAGATTTCATACTGTAAAAATATCAAACAAGAAATGAAATACGATAAACGGTAGAAAGCAGTTTTTTTCAACATAGATTATAGTTAAAAAAAGTAAAAAGTTGAAATTTATTCAGCTCATATAATTTAGACATGTTTTAAATATTATTTTCAAATGTAGAAGAATCAATCTCTTTTTATATTACTAAAAATAAAATTATCCAAAGTTGTTAACAAGTATATTGTACAAAGTGATGTAGAATCATAACTTTACCGGAGTAGATCAAACTATCAATCAATTTCTCATCAAATAACACAACCGGATGACCAATTACTGCAGCTTCTGTCTATCATAGCCTATACATTTATATGAAGACAGAAGATAAGATAATTTTGATTTAAGCACGCACAATATGAAATGCAAAATATGTTTTTTATAGTTTTGTAAGATCAGACGATTCGAAATTTTATTGTAACCTAAATACATTTTTGAAATTTACTGCCAACCATATGATGAAATTCGTCACGAAATTTTTATCTTATTTATATTTATCAAAGATTTCACATATATTTTACAAATATTGTTACAAAATATGATTTTTAAAAATATCTAAACTTGTTTGCCTTTAAAAAAAAATATTCTCATGGTTTATTTAAGTAAAAAATATTCAAAATTAGAATGAACGATAATTATTAAAATGAAGTTTATGCTCACCTCAATTAACAAAAGCTAAGAGCTCACATCATTATAAATAATTTAATTGAAATTAAAAAAGGATTTTTTGAAATTTCTAAAAAAAATTTATTATGTATCTCAAAAAACCGAGTTATATAAAATTTTAAATAATTCTGAACAATGATGACAATCGAAAAAATCCCAATGTTGTATTCATTGATATTAATCTCTTAAGCGCTTTCATTTAAATTAAAGAGAGGAATTAATTCATATTTTAAAGATAAGCAATATGCTTATTGAATGATTCAATAGTTAGAAATAAGAACGTTATTTGACTGATGGAGGTTTGAAATTGAAATACGAGTCTATATCTACACTTTTTAAATATAATCATCTTAGATTTAAATCTCAAAAATCATGTAAAACGTAACAATTAAAACATATTATTATACTATTGATTTTTTGAATTTTATTACAATGTTGTATTCGTTATCAATTTTTTTATTGAGAGAAAATGCAAAATATTATTTTATCGATTTTTGTCCCATCTATCGTTCTCGATAGAATCATAATCTTAAAAAATCCATGCGAAATATTTTAAATGGAAGAATAATTTTAACAAACTTATAAGATTTTAAATTCTAATTATAAATTATCTTTTTCAGTCACTATCTTATCAAGATCAAATATTTCTAAAAAATATCAATATAAATTCATTATAACTCATTTGAAGTTTCAAGCATAATAGATTGTTGAAATTCAACCGAGCAAATTCTTGTTCTGCTTTTTCATGTCTAAATAGCTATAATGATAAATAATATGTTTTCTAGAATTTTTTTCTTTCTAAATATAATCTTCATCTTTGACGTAAGTAAAGCTTGAAGATGGCTAAAATAAACATTCATAGAAACATTTGAGTTGTTAACAACATCAATCTAAATAAATTCATTTTTTAAATCTCAATTTAAGCAACTCGCTATCTTCTGAAAGATTTTAATTTAGCATAAGCTAATCAATCGACAATATTTTGTTGCAGTGTCTTTTAGTAAGTTGAAAATTTTCAATATAAGACGATTTAGTATTTTAGCATTTAGGTCTCTTGAAGTCTTTTCAAATAACTTATTAGCATTCCCAAAATAAACTAACAATTCCTTTAAAGCCAAAATACTGGAGCCAGAAGAAGTAAACTTTAAATTGGAACAAATTTGCTTGGTAAAATGAAATAAATGGTCAAATTTAATTCATATTTTTTTTGGAAATAAAACTTCCAAATTTTCTGCTTACTTACACAGAATTGATACGCAAGACATATAACTGTGCACTTACTAAGATTCTGTGTTGCGGCGTTAAAACATTGTGGAAAGATTTTCTTTAACACTCGAAAATATTTCTTTTTGAATTTTTCCATTCTTAGGAACAATTTAAAAATTGGCATTGTATGATTATAAGTTACATTATCTGCTTATATTTTCGATTATCAGAAATAATTACTTCCTTATGACGAGATCAGATGGCTTTAATGGGAAACGATGAAATAGTTTTTTTTATTTTTGTTGTCTGGATGATTTTTAATGGAGAAATTCAGGAATGTTTCGACAAATGTAAATAGTGAAAATATCATAAATAATAAACTTTTTAGAATTCCTTAAAATAGGAACCTCATTAATCGATGAGGTAATGATGGTCAAAATACTTACTTGATTCCTTGTTATCGAGATCATTTCTGTATTCTTAATTAAAATATAAAATAAATTGATTGAATAAAAGAAACGCAAAAATCCAACAATAGAATGGTGGAAAAAACAAACTAATATAGCCTTAATGCTATGGAATTTATACTTAACTATTGTTTTCTAATAAGATATTTTTTGCGGGCGGACACCACAAACAAAAGAATTGTTTTATATTGCTCTTTATTCCGTTTTAATGATGCAGCACGTGAAAAATGTGTCTATGGGTTTAATTTATAAGATTTATTAATGCTTGTTATCTAGGTATCCATATATGGTTACAAGTTGTAATCTTGATATTAATAAAGATAGTTTAATCCTCAAGTATCTCTTCATATTGACATCGAGATGATGGTTTTTATTCATTATTATTTTTGATTTTTGTCTGGATAGCTTTCGTGAGAATTTCAAACAATGTTCAAGAAGAGTATGTATTTTATTTTTTTCTCTTTGTAAAAAATTGCAAATTTAATGTATATAGAGAATGAAATTCCTAGTAAGTGTAAATTCGAAAAATATTAACTTTTAACTGTTTCTTTTTTTATATCTCTGAGTTCAGTTTATACTTAATGAACCTATCAAAACAATTTTAACTTTTTTAAATGAAAATTTGCGATATTATATTTTTCTCAAACATATACAACACACCTAATTGGTAAATAGATATACGATTTGAAATAAATTAGATTGTTCGTGTATTTGAGAAATTCGCAATTATTTTGATATAAAATTTCTCATAAAGCGATACTCTTGTTCAAAACTAAACAGTCTTCTTTATTCCATAATTATCATCTCAGTCAATCATATAGAAATAGTTGAATTAATTTCTGCAGAATGGAACATACTGATGTTTTATAAATTTATTTTATAAAATAAATATCTAAATCATGTATGAGATACTTATATTTAAATAAGAAATTTCAAAAGTTATCGCTTGCATGTTGATATGTAAAATCACGATATGCTTCAAGGCATAAAATTAAAATACCTAAGATTCGAAAATTAAGAACTTTATATTTGCTAACTCAATATACGACAAATAAGGAACTTTCAAATCTAAGACGCAAAACTAGAACCAACATCACAATGAGTATAAAAAGCTTATTATTATTTAATCCCAAAAAAGTGGTGTTGTGAAAGCATTTTACTCAAATATTACATTTTTTTAAATTGTGAGATTTTCAAAAAAAATAAATTGTTCTAAATCGAATCTCCTATTCAATTTCAACCGTAGATTTGAGATTTAGATGGAACCAATTTTTAGCAAACCGTAATGAAGTAAATACAACACTAACTTTGTCTGCGATAAACGTTCAAATACTTATACGCTGTTATCTGCTGTTTTACACTCTGATTTCTGAATGTTTCAGAGCATTTCCTACTTCTCTACGCTGAAAACAATATTATGCAGGTATTGAAGAGTTTCATCACTCTTAAATATCATGTTTATGATAATTTTAATATACTTAATTCAAAAATGGAAATATTTAAAGATAAATTATTACTGGTTTCAGAAACAAACGTTTAATGTTTAAAGAATTATAATATATCGCATATTTTCAAAGTTATATTCAAAATAGACATTTTATACCAGATATTGATCAGAGATAATTATTATTTTATATCAAATTATCACGATATATCATTTTATTTTTATTATATTCTCAAAAACATTAGAACAGCTGAAATATGTTTTGAATACAACTTATAAATTTTCAATTATTCAACCGAATATTTTTTTGAAAATCACATTATGATTCATTGAATATTGCATGAATTCAGGTTTAATGTTGACCATTTTATTTTCTTTGGATAAGTTATATTTAAAAGTTTAAGCTACAAGAATTTATAAATGTGTTAATGATTTTTTTTAAATTTAGATATTTAGGATAGAATTTAATAAATATTAACCATTGTAAAGTCATCAATATTTTACAGTTTTTATAATAAAATTAAAAAATTTAAGGATCAGAAATATTTTTCAATTTAGATGGATAAATGAAAATTTAACATAAATTTTTGAATTAGATACATACATGGATGATAATTTTCAAACCTAAATTTACTCAGAAATATTCAACAAATCACAAAAATTTCTTTGATTTTAAATTTTACTTTTTATTAAACTAATAAAAATTTTAAAATTAAAGTAGTGTCGTTATATAAGTGATAATACAAGTATAAATATAAAATTTAACAATTTAGTTCGATTTTTGAAATTTTAAAAACTTATTTATAATGAAATAACATAAATATCCTCCCATTAACGACTTAACGGAATATCCTAGAAGCTTAGAGTTGAAATAAAAATTAATTAAAATTTTCCGGATATGTTTAAAAGACAATAAAAATGGAGATATTCACAGGTAATAGATTTCAAACCTCATATAATTTTATAAATAATCAGCATTTTTACTTGGAAAGCTGAAAAATATGAAATTTCATGCAAATTAAAGCTCGGTAAAAAATATTCACGAATTTAGGATATTTAAATATCACTTTGGCATTGACGGATTATCTTCAGTTGCCTTAGATTGATCATATTTGAATTATAACATATTCTTCAAAATATTTCTGATCTAAGATGAGATTTTTTGTTTCATTTTTACAAGAATTATATGTTAGTTCTTTCACATATAAAATCAACTCATCATATAAAACATAAATAAAAGTCTCAAAGAATATTATCGAGCTAAGTTTATATATACTATTTCGGTTCATGACAGCGAAAATTTATTTGAATCTTATTCGAATAACCATAATTCAGCTTAGTCATTATTTTTTTTTGTTTAAGAGAGATAATATCACAGAGTATATGTTCGAGGTGGATCCCAGTACTTGGATGAACCTATTTATATACATTTAAAAGAGAAATTATTTTGAAAAAATCATTCCAGATATTTAAAAATAAATTCATCAATTTTCTATCGTCATAAACGGAGACAGATATTTAAAATGTGTTAATATACAATTTACAAAGTTAATGAATAAAAAAAAGTGAACATGATTATATTAAAATATAAAACTCAAGATAAATTATTCTAACTCAAATTTATAAAAGATTTTTTATGGAACTTTAAAGTAAATATTTTGCAAAATTATGAACTGAGTGAACATAATTAATCTTCTATAATTTTCAAAACTGAATTGCATTCAAATTAATGACGTACAATAAATATTACGGTATTTCGGCAAAAAATTTAGATAAATCTCAATTTATTTCGACAAAGTTAATGTTCATTTATTCAAAATTCTAAAAATATTTATTTTATAGTAGGATATTATTTTTTCAAGATTTTATAAAATATGCTGGTTTCAAAATTTAAAAAAATTTGTCAAAAAAGAGATTCAAAAAATCAATATCGAAACTATTTTATGAACTCAGACCATTTAAATATTATATCATATTTTTGAGGGAAAGCAAAATCATTATTTTAATGTCAGATGAAGGGTTACAAATTATTGACACATAAAGATTCAAATGATATGTTTAATAATTTTATTTTTTGTCGAAGACAAAATAAATTAAAAATCGTTCTCCATAATATCAAGTATAATAAAATTATCTCTTTAGTGATTTATATAAATTTTTAATTCAGTATTTTGCGTTTATATTAAAATTTAATATATTCAATTGTGATTAAATGATTTCTAAAATTAAATCCATTTATTTTCGAATTGTACGCAATCTGACATATTCATCATAATCCATCGAAATAGATATTTTCATTCAAAATAAATATTCTTTACAGCATATAGCAATTTCTAAATTATATCTACTTTAAAAAATTATGAGGAAATATTTGTGCTCAATGACGAGAGAATTGATGTTTTTTAAGTAAATATTTCAATATCTAGGAAAGAATTGATAAGTATATTTAATATAAAATCCTTTGTACATTAGAAGAATAATGATTTATAAAAATTTTAATGTTTCTTTGAATTTATTTATTTACAGTTATTAAGGCGATTAATATTTCAAATTTTTTCTTTTTTTTATTTTAAATTTTGAAAATTTTTTCAAAAAAATAATTTAAACATTTCAATAATGTTTGTATGAAACAAAAAGCGATGATAAGATCAATAAGTGAAAAAACTGAATTTATAAAAGAAATAACTTTTGAATTAAAGGTAATAATAATTTAATCAGGTTCTTTAGGAATAAACCTACGAAAACTAAACATAAACAAAATATTTTTCTTTTAAACGTCGGTAAACTGTCTATTACTAATGTACATATGCCTGTTAAACATTGCTAATAAATTATTGTAGGATTCGTATTTTAGTTTTTACTACTTGAGAGTAGAATCCCTGATAAATTACCAAAAATTTGTTCACTTGAAGCATAAATTTTAAAAATAGCATCGAACGTATGTTATTATTCATCCTACCCTAATTTTTTCATGCATAGAAGTTTAAAAAATAAAATCAATACACGTAATTAACTTAAAATAACCAGAAAAAGAATTAAAGGTTTCATGTTCTACAAATCAGATAAGAACTTGAGAAACAGTTTGATAACTTGAAACATACTTGGTAAAAATTTGAAATAATTTCTTTCATTGACAATGAATCATAACGCGCTGTCTTTAAATATCTAATTATATCAATTAACGATTTTTGTGCAAATTTCTCCGAGCTGAAAAATATTGCTTTTTTTATTTAAAATATTTATTCAGGTTTACATGTAGACACTAACTCAATCGTTCATAATTTAAGCATATTTATCATGTAAATATTCAAAAACCCAAATAAATAAAAACATTGGCATTGAAATATATTTAATTTTATCAGAGAGTTTCAATGTGCCCTTTTATTTAATTTATGTTAGTAATGGGATAGATAAAAACATTTTTTTTCTACTGTTTGTAATTACTGTTTTAAACAAACTGCTTTACCCCTCTGTCCATTAAAACAGATGCATATTTTTGATTTATAAATCATGAAAAAATGGAAAGCTCAAGGCCTAAATAATCATTTTAAAGTGCCAGTTTGCAAAATATAAAATGAAAATACTTTTTTGTAAATTTTTAAAAACAGATGATTTTACATGATACATGACATAAAAACTTGTCTGTATTTGACATACATTAAAAGAAATTATGAATGATATGTTTTGTTGATTATAGTTAAAAATGCAGTATTTTATTTCCTCTATTTATCAACTATTATCTTTCTTCTCATAATATTTAAGGTTATTTATGTAAACTTGTTTTCGAAATAATCTAAGAGTTTAAGCCTTAAATTCTCGTGTTTTCTGTTGGTACATGAGTCACTTTTTCAGAAAAACATCCAATGTTAAAACTACAAAATTTTAATTGGTTTTCAAAACAGAAAAGAATCCAATTGAGTTATTCTGCTTAGTCTAGGTTTTTTCGTGTATTCTTAAAATTTTATCTTTCAAAATTTGAAATAAATTCCTGTGTTTTGTCAAAGAGTTTGATTCATCAATCATTTAATCTGTTAATCAGAGCTGTGATAAACAATTTTTTTAATTCTTCAGTATTCATCTGAAAGAATGAATCCTCAAGAAGTTCAATTTATCGTGAATATTCACGTAATATTTAATAAATTCATATATAATCTTAAAACAGAATCAATATTCTTATATATTTTAAATGTCTTAATTTTTTTAGAAATCATTGAACATATCACTTTTTGTTTTTTTAGATGTCTGCTAGAGATCAAATGTATTGCTCAAATGAATAAACAAAATAGGTTTTTTTCAAAACAGAACCAAGGATTTACATATTTATATAAATACTTTGAAGAATGTTTTTTTTATTGACAAAATGTAATTCTTCAAATTTAACGTGTAAGTATTATCAGTGAAATGTATGTTGAATGAAATATCACTATGATGCAAAATTATGTTTTCATAGAATTACATGTGATTAAAATTTCAATAAGATAACTTGATAAATGTTTGACATCAAAGGAATTAAGCATGATATAATAAATTCAAAAGAATAAAAATAAGATGTATATCTTATTAATCATATAGTTAAGATATATTCATAAAAGTCCATAGTCTAACTGTCAAAATTTACATCCTTTAAATTCAACTTGAGGCTTAACATTTTAAACAATTGGAAAAGATTTTTCATCATTTAATCCTAGCGTACTCTGCCTGAAGCTAGTTTTTTATTTGATAATATATTTTTTTTTAATTTAATTTTACCTTTTAAGGAAATTTATTAACAGCATTTCTGCAAAATGATTATATCACATCACTTTATTTGAAAAATATCAACACGTTGTTTGGACAATATTGGTAAAAAAAGCTTTAACTGTGAAAAAGTAACAATTTATCTTCTTACGATTATCCAGTATGGTCAAAATAAGTTATTGTTTACTTTTATTCATTTGATGTTTTATATTCAAATGAGCAACCTCTATATATTGATTTTTTTAATCAAACATACGTTTGCCAGTGTCACATCAGATATATAAAACATTAAATATAATAATTATTTTACAAATATTAAAAATTTAGCAAGGAATTTTTAAAGTCGCCTAAACGAGACTAAATTAAATTACATAAAAATTTTTATCCTAATGTAATTCATATTCATTAAAATATTTTCTAATAAATGAAATATTTTAACATAATTAAACATTTTTTGATCTGATTGATAGATATATACTTGTTATAGTGTAAAAAATTCTTTAAAAATATTTTAGTTAAATTAACATATATGATGGAGGTATTTTCTGAATTTATAACAAAAAATATCAAAAAGATTCTTTTTTATTCCAAATTAAACGCAAAATCGATGTAAATATAAAATAAATTATTAATTTCAGATTAAAAATTATTAAATTGACAGTTTTTTAGTCAAGAAAAGTACATTTAAAGATTTTTTATTTTTAAAGAATGTAATTCTACTATGAAAAAAGAAAAATTATTTTTTAAATATTACAATTTATAAGATTTTTACATCATGTTTTGTTAAGATTTTCGGATTTATGAACAGTAAGGTTTAAATTGCCTTAAATATATATTATTGTTCTTTGAGAAGAAATTCAGAATATATGATTGAACAAAAAACCGATATTTTGTGTATTTTAATGACTTTAAAAAATAAATTCGAAGATAAAACTTATAAACGTAGGCAGAAGATATCTTTTTGAAAGTTTAAAAATTTATAAATTTTAAAGCTATTAGTTCCTCAGTATTCTGTAAATATTAAAAATTTGTTTATAATTTATGACATTTTTGTGTATGAATGTAATATTTAACATATATTTTTATTCTCGTGAGTATGAAAATATATACTTTTTATAATCTCTCAAACTATCACTAAACATAGATATAAGACAAGATATTTAACACTCGTTAATCAGTTTTTTTATTCTTCAAACAGTATTTGAGTAAAACTTACAAAATATAAAAAATTATAAAACACAAAATTCATGAAACCTCATTTGATTTTCATTTATATTTTTAATATACTAACTTTTAAAAATAATATATTTTTTATTATCTTTCTAAAATTCATTTATTTATGAATGGCTTCACAACATCAATGTTATCCTTGCACATATTTAATTATTAAGACATTCTAAGATACATTTTTAACATTCAGATTTTATTAATATATAAGAAATTAATGAACAAGATTAGAAATAAAAAACACTCAATCGGTGATCACATATATGATATTTTGGCCTAGTTTATTTGATAATCAAATTTTAAACATAAGAGTATTCAAAAAGTTGATTATAACAATATCAAAATAATCATTCAGATATTCATTGAAAAATTTTAAAGATCAAATAACTCTAGAATGTAAATAATAGATCTTGATAGCTAAATGTAAATATTATGTTTCTAACTGATAAAAAAGTGTATTTGCTAACTATTGTTCTTTCTGTCATTTGTGCTGATAACATCTGTCAAAATCAAAAATAATAAAATGTATGTTTCAGAACCTTCACGGTAAAAATAAACACAGATTATAAAACTCTTCAATGCCACATATAAATTCAAAATCTATTTTGAAGAAATTCTATCATTTCATTTATTATTCGCGTTTAAATGTGTGCTTTATTTTGATTATTTATAATTATTAAATTAATACGAATTATAAAACAAATTATTGCAGAGATAATATCGAAATCTCATTATTGTGTGTCGTAACTAATCAAATGTTTAAAAGCCGTGTTGTGTTTTTTAAACAGTAATAAAAAATCAAAAACTTAATCATTACAAAAAAAATTATTGATGAAACTATTGACACAAATCTACTTAACTCCTGTTCATCTTTAAAAAATTTGATTTCTATATATTTGTGTGTAAGTTTGTGGATATTTCAAGAATAAGTGGAATATATTAGATTGTATTACTGTGATATCTTTAAATCAATCTTTAAAAATTTACTTTAAAACACAAAATATAAATTTCATTTATCAGGTTTACAAGATATAATAAACGTGTTTAAATTTTTAATCTTTCAAAATACTCAATATCCATAAATATTTTATATTTTTATGAATTTTGACAACAATTTTGAATTTTAAATAACATTAATTTATTTAAGGATAAAAAAATTTTATTTTACAAATTTATTTAATTTTTAATCTTAAACATTTTAAATTATTATATAGGCAAATAAAATATAAAGTTAATTTTACTAATAAAAGTCAATTATTTATTATAAGAACGAAATATAACAATAAATTTGTCAATTTTTAATAAAGAGAGAAGATTCGATAACAATATATTTAACTATCAAGAATATAGATAAAATAGTCAATTTTTGTCGTATCTATCAAAGAAGGTATTTCCTTTTAAAATTATCAAGAAAATTTTTACTTCTAGTATTATTAAGTACCATGAAAAGTTTCACCAATAAAACATAGTTAAAGTTATATTTATCTTATCGTATCAAAAAGTTTATGTTCAACGGTTACAGTCCAAAGAATATCTACCAATCATTAAGTAAGCTCACATCACTCATTTTCTTGTTAAATTAATTTTAACACAACAGAATCATTGTATAAACTGAAAATAGTTTTTACTTATGAAGACCCATTATTACTCAACTATTTTTTGTGATATATAAACATGGAAAAATTAAGTCAGAAGAAAAAATCAAAAAACAATTATGGTTAAACAAACGATATCTTATCTTTGTTGAGTGTAAAATTGAGGTGATAAAAATAAAAATTAAATATTTTGTTTAACTATGAGCAAGAGAAGCATTCTATCTCTTTTAATTTTGTGTTTAGTACCTTGATAAAATATTCTACAATATTTACAGCAATAAAATAAGATCTCAAGCCAAAATGTATTCACATGTTTGCCTTAACAGATTATTGGCTTTTCAAATTGAAAATCGTATCGCTTTCTTAAGCTTAGTATGAGTAATATCAGTGTTAAATCATCCTAGTCTTCCCCAAGGATTCAATGTTGTAAGCTTTATGATATCTAGACTCTACTTGACTAAATTAGCACTCTCAAAGCTCCAGAAACTCATCTTGTTTTTTGAACCACGGTGAGACAAGCGTCGATATGATTACATCCTCATACAGGTAGGTTGAACGTATAACTCTTATTCTTGGAGGGATCTTTACAGATTTTGATGATAAACATGGCTGCTTTCTCTCAAAAGTTGGACCCGAAAATTATCAAGTAGATCTCGAGTTACTGGTACAACAAAGGTTTCCATGTTGCATTCTTGAGAATGTTTTATCAAACCTTTGACTGTTCTCAGATATCGGTCAATGTCAAACAATCAGCACAACAACGATCTTGCAGTTAAGAGATAATCATAATTGTAACATGCATATCGAACCTAACCATCTCATCGGGTATGATCGGCCATCTCCTATGAATCTCAAGCTATTCTTGGAAGTCAAGTTGAAAAGCTAAAAAGTCGTTTCGAAGAACTATCCTATTTCATTAAACCTATGGGGAATCTTTGATCATCTCATAATTCTTTCGTATCATAAACACGGATGCATAAAACACACAGAATCTAAATCTCCAGCAATCAAATATTTCGATTCTGGTCAATAGGATGGCAAAGGGTAGAATGTGCCAAAATATCGACAACTAGTTATCTAAATTAACAGTCAATGATAAAAAGTTTCACTTGACTTAATCAAACATGAAATAAAGTAAATGTGAAAAAGAATTTTTTGTGTTAAAATACAAAAGATTTTCTGGGTTTGTGAAAATACCAGGGATTGTTTCTCTCCTGTAAACTCATTGATGATTTAGTAAATAGATATGTAGAGGGGTTATATTCCGCTGTTTTATTTTATGGGTCTTCAATGGTACGTAGAGGGGTCGTCGAGCTCGAGATCAAAGTATTTATAGCTCCGTGTAACACGGTATTCGCTATAGATATGATACTCGATGGCGATATTCATAACCACTTTAAGGCAGATATTGTCTTCATTCTGAGAGAATACTCAAGATGCAGACCTCCGTTTTTCTCTTCACAAATATGAAATAAACCAAAAAAAACAATTGTCAAAAGCAAAAGCAAGATTGCTAAATCTGCTTGAAGAAAAGTCAAAATTATTTCCAGATAATAAAAATGCTCTGAATAGAGCAACGAATCGCCAATATCACATCTATAATTAAGAGGCTAAACCAACCAAATTGTTAACATATATCAAATTACAATTCAACTTAAGACAGATTTAGAAAAACATTTTCAAGAAATTTTGCAAAATAATTTCCTCATAAAATCTCAACATCCTTGGTCGTCACTAATTCTTCTTCAAAAAAGTAGGATAGCAAGCGTAGGTTCTTTAGGGATTCAGTAATTTAAATTCATTCACAAATTGAAATGATTCTCATCTTCCGATTATTGATTAAATATTGTAAAATCGTTAGAATTCTAAATATTTTAAAACACCTGACTTACAAATATACTTATATTTAATTTCCTTGAGAGAGTTTGATGAGAAAAGATTTGCTTTCAATTGCTCTCTAAGATAAGAAGAATATGGATTCAACGTTATTTGATTTGATTTGGAGAATTCTCTTTCCTAATTTTATCGCCTAATTTATATCATGTTCGCTTATTAGACTAAATTTTTATGTTACGTTTAAGATATCATTTATTCAGATTCTATGGATTCGAAATAACGCCATATCAATTAAGTTGTTAAGAGACGTTGAAATAACGGTTTGAAGCTCGATATGATAAAATTCACTTTCTCTCACTCAAATAGAATCAAGTTAATTATATTTGAGATCGAAAACCTCATACAGTGGAAAAATCCGTCAAAATTAAAGACGCTGAAATGTTATTTTGGTTCATGTTCAAAATACATCTGATTTTTCAAGAATAAACACATATCAATGTCTCACTAAACAAATGATCTCGAAATGTTTAAAATGGTTTTGGAACAAAAGTTATAAGAAACCAGTTTTCGCCAATTATCAATTAAATTAAACAGATAACCAGTTTTGGTGTTCAAAAAATTGACCAACATTTCCATCAAACCACGGATGCCTCATATGTTGTTGTAGGCGCTGTTTTGTTTCAAATGATAAAAAGAATCGAAAACCAAATTTGATTTTAACTAAAAAAATTTTTTCTTATCCGATAAATTATTTGGCTGATGGTAACGAATTTATTTTAATAATTTTAAATGTGAGGAATTATCAACAATTTTAATATTGTAAATCATTTGGATTTCATTATGATCACACCTATTTATTAAATATTGACTCATCAAAGAATCCAAGATAATGTAGCAGTCGCTGGTTTTTGAATTTACTGAATACTCGCTCACAATATATCACATTAAAGGTAAAAACGATCTTATTGCTTATAACATTTCACATTTACTGTTATTTACCTCTTTAAATTGTAATCTAGATTTTATATCCAAATTATAAAAAGATGAATGAATATGAAAAATTAATGGTATGTATTAAAAATTCATTAAGTCTTGAATTCAAAGAATTTTTTTGTAAGACAGAGAGTTGTTGACACTTTTCTTCAAAAAATAACAATTGTATTACCAGAGCATTCCGTTGTTTTGTTTTTGATTGTTACCTTTAGATTTTATGTTTTCAGGGATGGAAAAATGAAACGCTTTAAATATTATCCCAATAATATTTCTTTCCTGATTAACCAGAGGCTATATAAAAGTGAATTTGTTTATGTGACTAATTCAAAATCATAAAATATAGAAATTATGCACCTTGAAATAACTAACAGCTCACCTCTTCATGAAAATTATTCGCCACATGAAAAATAGACATTTTAGCCTCCTTACAAACGATGAAAAATCAAACTCTACAGAATGGTTATTGTTGATCACGTATCTTGGTAGATAGAGGCTTATCCAATTAAGGATCAAGCTGAAGAAAACGCAGCTTTGGCTACTTTCTTATCTATTTTTTCAAAATTGTGAATCCATTAACTTTTTCACCTATGACCTTTGTCATCGGTTCGTTTTGTGACATAAAGATCACATTCTGAATTAAGTGACTTTTAAACCATAACAATGGAATACCACCCATATTGGTACCTAGATGATTGAAAAATAAAATCAAACCATCAAGAAGATGCTAAGTTCATATTTTAGTCAATTTATTGAAGGCTAGCATACTCCTCTTGATCTCTGCTTGATAGGTCTAACATGCACAGTTAAAGAATGGACCAAATTATCAACCTTGTTTACAATATTTTAAAAGGAAATGAATACTACTGAAGATCCAATAAATAATGACAAGGAAGGTTAAAAACAAAAACGAGAACCATTCATACACATATAATCTCAAGAAGAAGATTCGAAAACAACATAATATTGTGAAAAAACAATTAGATTAGTCTAAATAAAGACAAAAATATGTGAGGATAGTTCTCATCCATGTTAACGGCTAAATGTGGGTTAAAAAAGTATTCATGAAAATAAAAACCAACAAAAGGGATATTTTTCATTATTCTACAGAAAAATCAATGTAAACGAAAGCCTCCTGCCCATTTAAATTATTAACTGGCCCAATAATCAACACATAGAGTACAAAGTGAACTAAAATTTTTTATTCCTGATGATCAGATATTCTGACGAACCAGGCCACATTACTCATCAATGCAAACAATTTAATTCAATTAGAGCCATGAAAACCCCTTTAAAATTTGATATAAAGTCGTTGTCTCATTATTTCAAAGGAGGATAATGTCGCGAAATTCGTTTGTATAACTTCAAGGGAAATTTGTAAATAAAAATCTATTCAAACTTGATTTTGGAAAATATTTTTCAAAATAAATTTATGAAGTCGTGTAAATGTATAAATATAGACATCAGATGATCGTGAAGAATGAGACTATGACAATTTTAATAGAAAATAGCAATATTACCTTAACAGAATAAATAAAATCTTGAAAAATTGAAAAATAAGAAATGATATTCATAAAAATCTGCCGTTTGAATTTTCAAGGACATACTTATTTAATCCTCATCCAAAAACAAACAAAATTGTATCGATTAGGAAATTTAACTTGAAATACATATTAGATTATCATGAAGAAACAGAATAAAAATCAGGTGAAAAATAAATTTATATTTTTTATAAAATAATTTATTTGGTTTACCTCTCAGTATCATACATTTATTTTTATTTCCTATTTTATTGATGAGGTACAATGAAATGAAATCATGAGGTTGATAATAAAATATTTATGTTTTTAAAAGAATAAAATAAAAATGGTTTCGCCACAAAGGGTACAAGTCTGCGTATTCTGAAAAGAGGGATTTGCAAATTTGTTTTATATTAACGATAGATATATGAAAACATAAATTTTTACAATTCTATATCAGCAATAATAAATCTAACTAAAATAAACGCTTAATTTAAAATATTTTTTTTAATTTCCATGAGATATTGCATAGCTCCTTCAAATTTTCCCAAATGATCTTTTAGCTTAAAAGTTGATATGTAGCTGGTCAGTTATTTTTATATTCTTAGTTAAAGCCGTATGTATCCAGTAAAATAAAATTCTAGACTATTTTAAACTTTATATGATAAATCTATGCGCATTTTCACTTGAAAATGAAGAAAGTATATCCTGGATAGAATTATTGTATTATATTCCTCAATGAACCGAATTTCACTCTTATTCCACAGATTACTATTCTAATTTTTGCTAAAAACCCACAGATAAAGAATCTTTAGTTGATAATGAGGAGATTAATGATTTAGTCTGTTGATATTTGTTTATTTATTTAAATCTCAAAATATAAAGGAATATTTTTTTTCATCAAATTTTCGGTTGTTGATCACTTTATATTTTTCGACATTCAAATGATTAATATTTTCATTCTATTCCATTCTATCAAAATTTTTCAATCTGTGTTTTTATTAAATTAATATTTTTGTAGTTATAAGTAAATTATTTCTTCAATCGACATTTAATATGATTAGCATATCAACAAGAAATGATCTTTATATATTCAAAAATGTGCATCTATGAGTTTTCGCACATGATTTTTATGTAATTTAACAATAATTAATTTAGAAGTACTGGTTATAACTGATAAAATTTATGATAAATACATGTTTTGTTTTTTCAGTCTCATTAGGATGTAAAATCTAAACTGAGAACTGCCATTGGTAATATAACTGATAGTATGTTAGACCCAGCTTATATGTCGAGAGTATCTTGAAAATCACAAGAAAATATTATTTCTACCCTGAGTAGGTTATCACAATTTTTAGGGGAATTCAAAGAAGATTTTTTTTTATTTATATGAATACAAAACATTTTTCATGAAGTTAAAAAATTATTCTGTTTAAGAATGTTCGTAATGTTTCACTATTATCTTTTCACCTCTCTTCGAATATCCACGAGTATTTGAAAACAGTTTTCCGTTAAAGTGAATCAAATACCGAAAAAAAGCGCTAAATTTGCTAACATTCATGTATTATCAAAATAGTTCAGTGTATCGACAGTTTTATATTTCAAGAGAAAAATACAATCATAAATATAAATCTATTTTAAGTAATGTCATGGAAATTTCTCAAACTAACAAAACAATAGATTTTTGAAAATACAGCACAAGACAGCGTCTCATATTGACTTCATCTCGTTTAGGCATCTTGATGCATATTATCTACGAATTTGTGCAATAATAAAATTTTCCATAGTTCAGGGTCATTAAGTTATATCAATAATTCTCATGACAAATATTGAACTTAGATTTATTTTATTCAAACTAAAAAACCTCGTATTGTAATCTATGAACAATTTTGCACTCCAAATATGGTTATTATTTTTCCATATTCACATTTTTATTTACATAGTTTGAAATTAATAAGTAATATCAAGTTTATCGTTGGCTCTTCTATCTATTCAGACTATAAAACGTCATATGATGGGAAAATAAACAAATATTTTCAAAATGCAGTTTTTGGTAAGATGTGAGCAAATTTTTATTTTTTACATGACATTTGGAATATTTTGTCTTATATTTCAAGAGGCGATATATCCGGTCTCAAAGAATAAAAATCATATTGGCTCTACTCTTATAAACATACGTATGAAAACTTCTATGTTGATGACAGAACAAAATAATCTGCAAATAAATTTAAGAAATTATATTATTAACTAATATGTGGAGTAAAAAATGAATGCGCCATTGACTATGTTTTTCGTGCTTTGAGTATGATTCAACGCTTATGACAGGATAAAACGTGAACAGTTCATTTAAGCTTTCGTAAAAGATCCCACCACAGTTTAAAAAATTTTATATTTTAAAAAGTTAGCTTGTATGTAATTTAATCCACAAAGAAGCTGATGATCTGAAAAAGATAGTCTGTCAAACTGAATCCAAAAGCAGACAAGTTTGAAATTTTTTATCGCAGGTGATTAAACTTAAAAGATAATAAATGATACATCCAAAATATCATTTTTAATTAGTGGTGTTGACAAAAATCTTGAAATGACTGAAGAATTACTTTTTATGAAAAGCGTTCACTGAACAAATGAACCTGAAGATTTATAAAGAGATGTTTTATGAGTGATTGATTATTTTGAGCTTAATTATTGTAATTTTGTACGTATGACAAATTATTTTGCCAAAAGTATGTTTGGACAATAAAATTGGTGAGTATACAATCTTCATCCAAGAATTACTTATTTAAATTTTAATTTTTGTCTGAGGGCATTCAATTGAATAATCTAAAACAATATTTTGTGCAAAGAGCTAAATTTATATCGTGTAATAGATTTTTTTGCAATATCTCCAAATATATTAATATCTTGTGAGTTTAATCACAGAATTTCAAAATTTTTGATTGTAACTGAGCTATAATAGGAATATTTTAACCACAGTGAAGTTAGCGTGGCTAAGACAAGGTGAAAAGGGAATATGTTTTTTCTCTAAAAGCATGAGGTTTATATTTTTAATTATTTAAAGATTAAACCAACTTACCGAACTTATCGATCTATCGTGTCTTTAGGAACTATAAATTTTGTTAATTTTGGCTAAATATTTGAATTGTCTTAATTTCAGAAAATAATAAACTAATCGCTCATATTTATGCATATATAATGCATTTCAGACCGAATTTCTAATGCAAATACAGCAGATTAAAATTGTATGATTTGGTGATTTTTCAACGAGTTCTGAGCTTTTAGAAAAAATATCTAAATTACTTCTATAAACGGGTGATTCATTCAAACACAAAATATATTTGATATTTTTGTAAAAGAGAGATTATCAGACTTTAAAATGTTGAAAATTAAATTCGATTTTTTTACAAATTGATTCCGAGTCAGCACAACCAATTTACCAAGAACTTTGCAAATATAACTATGTTACTTAAAATTTGAAAAGTTGGTAAAAGTCAGTTTTTTAGGAAAATGTATATAAGCGTTATATAGGGAAATAAATACAGGGAATTATCTTTATTGACGTAAACTTGTAATAAGCTAAATTTTAGCATTTAATTTCACATATATGTGATATTAACTTTGCTTGGTATTTAAGAAGACGAAATCTGATCTGCTTTAGAGTATTACAGGTAACAATCTCAATTCTATTTTATGGTTAAGCTTGTAAATCTTGATATTTATATGATCAGAAATTTGTTGCAAAGAAACTTGATATTACCATCATAAATAATGAAATTATGAAAACAAATCCTTTTAATTTATAAACAATACAGTTAATAATGTTACAAAATTACAATTTATAAATATTTGACCTTTTAAAAAATTTCCATTTATTGGACGACATTGAACTAAACCATTCATTATATTGATCAAGACAATTTAGTTATTGGACTGTTAAAACTCGACTCAGTCTGTAAATCCTTCACATGTAAACGATCGATAAGATAATTGAGTCTCTCTTAAGAGAATAAATTCATATGTTGGAAATATAAATTATATTATGTATTTTAAAGCTAACGAGAAATCAACATGAATTTAAAAGGATTTTTATCCTTTGAAATCGTTAAAATTTTTAAGAGTATTTTAATCATTAGATTTTTTCGAGTATTATGCTGTCAGATATTAAACATTTTTGTTTGATTTTAGAATTTCAATATTGGTAAAACGAAACAAAAATAGTATTTTGAATCAAATATAGCTTTCTGGGTAATAGCTTCTTGAATAATTTACTTTATGGTTTATACGCAGTGTTATTTTGAGACTTTTATAGTTTATAAAGAATTTTGGCTTTATTTTTGATCTAAAAATCAATTTTTAAATAATAAGGAAATTATTTCAATTTTAAACCTTGGGGAGCATTTAATAATCTTATTATGGTGTTTTTATGGAAAAGCACTCATGTATGCTTGAGATCAATTTGATTCTATAAACTTTTAAAAACACCATTTTAATTCTATAATAAAAAAAATGATTCAAATATATTTGTGTTTAAGATGCTTAATGATTTGAAGATTCTTTTTAAGGGGGATCTATATTTATTCATAATATTTTTGTTCGTGAGTTTATTTTTTCTCTGATTAGGGTGATGTAATTCACCTGTTAACCACATAATTAATCAATTTTATCGTTGATTTTTTATGCGTTCAATTTTTAATGAAAATATTTAATTTTTAGTTTTCGTATATTAAAGAAACTCATGATGTTTATATCTAATATAATTTCTATATTTGGTTGAAAAACTATAAAAAAAGATCTTTCATAAAAATAACTGATTTTTTATCATTAGGCCTCTTTTATTTGTTTCAAATATATACCAAATCTCAAAATTTGTATTTTCTTTTAAAATTAAAGGATGTGGATAAAAGTCTAATAACATATATATAATCTAAAAACTCGTTTCCTTAAATTCTGTTTCACAAATAGATCCAAAAAAACACTAATTTGATCTCATAGTGAAGTCAAATTTTGTATTATATTATGTTTTGGAGTGAAATTTTAAGAATTAAATTACAATTATTCATATGAATAATTAAATTGGTGAAACATCTCTTGAATTTAAAATTTTTTTATGTTTATTAATATTACGTTTTATACAGCTGCCGTAAATATTTATTTTAAAAACTGCCTTAACGATTATTTAATAAATCAAACATTATCGATAATATGTTATTGTGAGTGCGAGTGCAGTGATAAAATCAAAGAATATTATATGAGTAGCAAATCTAAATTTTATTTAAAGTTATTAATTTCTTAAATTTCAAGCTATTAAATCTTATTTAACAAAAATTAAAAAAATGATTTTATATAGAGTTAAATATTAACGTTTAGAATAAATATAGAAAAATTCAGATTCATTTAATCAGATAACTGAGTGAAATGATCAATTGAAAAAATGTAAATTGCTCAATAAAATTTTATGGTTGTAAAAAAAGTAATTCATCAACAGACTAACTGGTGATAAAGTATAAAAATATATTATCTTCGTCACATGTTCAACAAAAATTAAAAGCAATACTTTAACCATTTTTACAAAAAAAATTATTTTTTGCCAATTATCACTTCTTGAAGAATTAAATAGCATTTACTTTTATGCGTCTTGTTTTTCATCATTTCAGAGGATAAATTATAATGTTATTCAAACTTTTTTTATCCTGATTTAAATATAGTAGTTTTTGAAAAACAGAGAAGTATTCAACATGTTTAAATTAAGATGTTTGCAGACAATTTATTTAACAGGCAGTGTATTCTGTCTTGTTGTTTGTATAATTTAAGTTTGGCTAAGTTTAAGTAAATTTATTTAAATTATGATTTATCGAAAATAGAAGAGCAGATGTAGGGTTGCCCTAATTTGGCAATGAGGACGATGAAATGGTTCATATACGTGTATCTCACTTTGTGAAATTAGAACATACAATAAAATTACATTATTAGAAATTTAAATCTTTGAAATCGCGTAACACAGTGAGCGCACTCTGGAGAACGTATATACACTGTAAACTCATTTGAAAACTCTCCATTTGGTATAAATTTATTCTAATTTCTAAATAATTAGCTTTTATTTTGTGTGATATGTTAGCCAGTTGATACAACATCAAAAGATAATTTTTTATTTCGATTTTTTGTTGTGTTTAGCAGATTTGATTTGGATCAAATATGCAGTACGAACTGATTTTATGAAAACTCACAACTTATAATATTTTATCAAATGATGAAAGGAGATGATTAAACAGACAAAAAAATATGTCAAATTTATTGTAAGACAAATATTTGAAACTGCAGGAATATTGATTCAAAAAGCAAATCGAGCTTTCATGTTTAAAGACATATTTTTGAAAAGCATCTTTATTTTGAAAACAAGTCATGCGATCAATTGTATGGTTTCATAATTTAGATATGAATGTGATTTACCAATTTGAATTTATCTTCTCTTTAAAAGATAGTCATTAGATAAAAAAGCTGCCTAGTATCATCGAGAAACGCAATTAAATTGATTATTTGTGAAACTATGTTTGAAAAATAAATACATATGAATCATTAACATTATAAGATGTAATACAAGAATGAAAATCTCCAACGATACACGAAAAACTACCACAACAATTTTATCAATTACATGCTTCGATATTTTTAGTAGTTAAAAAAATTATATCCCTTTAATTTTTTTGTTGGTTAAAAGATTTCAGATCTAAAGACATCCAGATAAAATCGTTGATTTTTTTGTAAAATAGAAATGAGTATTTGTAAAATGAAAAATCTATTAATTAATCAGATTTAATTTTAAAATGTAACAATCAAATTTTGTGAAGTATATGCATGAACGATATATTATTTAATTTTTGATGGTGTAAATTTTAAAAATTTTTTTAATTGAAGCATTTTAAACAAAATCTCGTTTTATGTTACATATTTGTTAAAAATCGTTTGTTTAGTTAAATTTTATTTTGAATCACAAAATGCATTTTTCTCAATTAAGAATACATTAATAGGGTTGAATAAATTTTAAATATACTGGATTTGCAATTATGTTAAATAGAATCCATGCGAATTCTGTGTTAAGATAAGACAAGAATATTTTTAAAGTATATTCTGATATTTGCTGAAACATAAATTACAAAATTAAAAAGTCTAATGAGTTCAGAGAGGATTCCAAGTTATATAGATAGTAATATATTATGCAACAATTTTTTTAAATAATTTAAATAATGAATGAAATTTATATTTTCTTTTGTTCACCATACCGTCTGATAACATTGAAAAGACAGTTATGTAAGTAATAATACGTTTTTTCAAGTCAGGATATGAAATAAGCCAGAAGAGTGCATTATAATCTTTTATGATGTTAAATCATTTTTAAAAAGGTCATTTTTATTTCTGAATTTTATAGTTATTCAATCAACTTAATAATTTTGCGATAAATATTAAATAATTATGCGTCAATGAAGATATGGAAAAATAACCAATCTGTGATTATAATTTTTACTTATTTCTTCTATAAGCTAATTTGGCATTAAAACCAAAATTTTTACAGCGAATGGTGCCCAATTGTACAATCCAGTGCAAATTTTAACACATTAATTTCTCTAACTGAGTTTATTCAGAAAATAAACTTAGAATAATCATATTTTTATACACTTGATAAACTTTAACAATGGTATTTGAGTGTTTTCAATTTACAAAAGAAGATTTAAATTTCTGGAGAGTCATTTTGGAGTCCTCGATGGCCATCTATTGTGGTGATTTACTGAATTGTCTGAAGTAAAAATTGGTTAAATAATCATATTTTTCTAACATAGACTTAAAGGTTTCTTAGAGATTCTTAGAAATCTTAGCAGTTAACCTGTCTTTTTAAATTGAGTGATATAACATTTTACTTTTTATCTTTAAATTACAGATATATTTCAATTCAGTATGTTAAAAGAGTTAAAAATCACTTCGTTATTTTTTCTTCCTTCCATGTGGGAGGTATACTCATAACGTTGAACATATCCTTGAATAATTCAAAGTTTATATCATCAAGTTGACTTTCCATCTTCCGATAAATCCACCCAAATGCTTCTCTTGATTCTTTCGTTGTATACATATTTCTAAGTTTGTACATTAAATTTCAAATGGAGTAAACGAACCCCTTTGTTTATTTTATGCAAGAATACCTGAACCAAATATTTCATTTAACCAAAATAAAAAGTTTTGTAAAAATAATAAAACAGACTTGAAAGCAGAGATTGAACAATTGTTTATTTCCATCAATAATTAATTCAAGAAAACTATTTCTTCGTTTTCTGATTGAAACATTTCTGCAGATTTAATCTACTTTTTATCCGTTGTTGATTTTCATGTTATTTCAGTCAGAAAATGACTATTTTGTTTCTTTTTCGCAAATCTACATGTTTGATATTTTGACATAATATTGTTATTTTGATCTCATGTGCACCTTCGAGGATAACTGATACAAGATTTTAATCTCTCGTGTCTCAGGATAAATTATATTTGGTGTCTTCAGCGATTTCTAATGACAGAATTCTCTTGTTGTTTTCAACTTAACTCTGGGAGCTTTGCATAATGGTTGGTTAAAGCGGATATTTAGGTTTAAGATTTTTTTATTTAAATAAATGAAAAATTAGGTTTGTAGTTCTTTTTTAAGTGTTGTAAGACTTAAAAGTTTGAACAGAGATTAAAAAATATTATTTATTGAAACATAAAAAATTTACACTGCTACATTTGAAAATATATAGTTGATATTCAAGTTTATTTAACCATTTTAATATACTATTGAATCTTCAAAAATATCTTTAATTTATGTAAAAATTATTAAATTAAGAGATAAATCAATTTTATTTATTAAATGGAATATAATATGACGAATTTATGTAATTGAGATCCGCAAACGAATGGATATAACATTAAAAATAAAAATTTTTATGAAAATTTATAAATAAAATTAATTTTTTATAAATTATTTCTCATTTATTGTAATATTCAGATAAAGTATTATTTTTCAAAAAATCTTTCGCAACTATCAGAATAAATTTTTTCATTTTTGGTAAGTTAAGCCTGTTATATTTTTATAGTTATTTTTCTCATTGCGAATTAGTGAATTATCGAACGGAAAGCGGGATTAGATTTCATTATTGAGGAATTTATTTGCTCTTAAAACTTGAGACTAATTTCCTACACACAAAATTATTGGAAATACTAGCCTTGTTAAATTTTTAAAATGGTTAAAAAATTTTGTAATTTAATTTTAGAATGAGGTAATTTCTCATATGTGTATGCCAAAAATTCTATTTTTGACAGTTCTGGTTTATTTTGAGAAGAAATATCAAATTTATAAATTGTTCAAACAAACATATATTCAATTTTTTATTTTTGTATCGATGTGATGATATTACCTGAATGAATTTTTTTTATGAATTGAAATAACGTAAAAGACATGAGCTTGGTCAGAGAGAATACTTATGTGATCATTTTATCTTCCAAAACGTTGATTAAATCATAATTTGAAATAAGTTAAAATTCATAAGATTACCATGTATCAAAATATCACCGTTCAAATAGTTAGCTGCAATTCCCAAGATAAATAATTAAGATAATTTTAGATATCTACATCGGTCAACACAATCTTTAAGAAATATGTTTCAGGGGTTGGTATATGAAATTATAATCTTCGATTGTGATGAAAATTTATATGAATCTATTTGAATTATAGAGTATTTTCATTAAAATGTTCAAAAGTGTGTATATGCTAAATTTTTAATTAAAATCTCAGTCGTTTTATTTGTGAGATAAAGACAGTAATTAGCTCTAAATAAGAACTTAACAATGTTTTTGGCGAAATATTATTGTCATTGATACCTTTAGGGCCTCTTGATTAATCTTATCATATTTATAACCACGGTTCTCAGCAAGACTTTGCAATTGTTTTAAAATGATGGAATAAATCGAAGCGAACTAAGTTCACAACCAAACTCAATTTATGACTAATACTTCGCATTTCACATTTTCGTTGGCGCCGGTGGTTTTATCACGAAAGATAATTTGCAATCATTTTTGCCTTTTTTTAGAAATTGAACCACAAGCTATCTACAAATCGTGTCGTTTCGATACCCTACTTGTATTAGACAACTAATATTTAATGATGAGAGGTCTTGTATCATATATAGAACAAAGGATAAAAGATTTTTTCATCTCTAAAGTTCAAGACTGCTTTGTTACATCTTCCAAAACTACTCTTGCTTTTGCACACATTTTTGACTCTTCTTTACCATATAAATATTATCTTTGCTCTACGAACATAAATTATGTGATTCTTAAGAAACTTTGGTTTTATTTTTCTGATATACTATTTCCTATTTTAACTTTATTATCAAATTTACCAATGAAAAATAGAGATAATAAGAGGGACTTAATTTAATTGCAAACCTAAACCTGAATATGGCAATCTCAAATGTCGAGTGAAAAGACATACATACAACGCTGGTTCTCTGAATAAAAACATTTTAATTCACAAACTAGTTTTCTTCGAGAGCTCTGTTTTATCAAGTTTAGAGCGCCAGGTATAAGATTTAAAGGGAAAAATATTTCAACCAATTTTAACCTCAAAAAAAGTCAAGCTACATCACGATAAAACGGTTGATTTTTACCCAGGCAGAAATCAAAATGCGCGAAATTCTTACCTTTTGGCCATCATAGGAGAAAATTTTTAACCAAAAACTTTATGACATTTTGTTTTGTACGCATGCTCCGCTTTTTTGCTAAAATCGCCCATCTTTTTTTCGATTAAAACCATTCCATTAATTACTTTGTCAAAATTGACAAATACAATTCAAATATTTTAGGTTATTTTATTAATTTTCCTAACTCTCAACTTTCGAGGAGTGCACTTAAAGTACATTCTCTACTATTATTTTTAGCTTACAATAAATATTCATTGTTTCTAATTATCATAATATTGATAAACAAATTAGGGTTGTCAGTTTAACTTTTAAAAGAGAACAATCTTACGAATGCTTTTCTCTTTCTAAATATACATAAAAATCTGTATATTTACCCAGATAAATTTTGTTGTGATAAATTTAATGTGTTCTTAATATCTTTGGATCTGCCATCAACTTTAATCTTACATAAGAAATGAGATGATTGTGAAATACACGAAAACCAAGTGTTGTTGACTTCACGAAAGATAAAATATCCCAAAACACATTGAAATCACATCAGATAGATACATGTCAGTACTCATAAGAGTGAAAACCACTTTCAATTTGATAGCATAGATAAATATGGTGTCTCTTATGTTCGATTACAGTCCAAAAGTTTTTCAATGCATTTTTGCCTGAAATTTATCTAAAAATTGTGAAAACCTTGATATCAGATATCACGTCTATTTTTGCAACTTATCAAGACGAGAAAGAATATTAACTTGAAACATCTTAAAACATTAGGAGAAAACGGAAAGTTTTTTGCCATAAAGAAAGCAATACTTGGACCCAATAACAGTCAAACATAATTTCTGTTCACAAAAATAAAACTTCAGATGGCACTTAATTTAAAATTACCATGTAACACACAAACAGAGAATCAAGTTATTTCAGCGTAGAATCATCAATCCTATAATAATTAACGGTAATAATTATTCCTTTGAGAGTGCACATAGTGTAGTAATCGAGCACGCAAAATGTGGCAGGTATAGCTTACAATATCCATTATGCTTGTTAAGAACCTTAGGTTATGACAGATTTTTATTACCCTGCGTTTAAAACGAAAATCACGACTCTCCTACACTCATTACTAATTCCATGTCATCAAAAATGCATTCATTGTTAATTAAAATTTTTAATATTTTCAATACAATAAAGATAAAAAACTGCACCATTTGTTCCAGCAAATCCTGTAATTTAAATCAGATACAGCCAATAACATAATCATAACTATTTTATAATATTGTTAAGAACAACTGAAAAGTCTCAAAAACAAACAGTTAAAGAATTCTCACAAATAAAACTCTCTTTGTTTTTTAAAGATTTTAGAATATAATTTATGAGGGAATGCACGATGACGAATAGAACTGAGAGATATCGATAACATAAACGAATAAAACTTCAGTAAATATTATTGGAGACTTATTAAGTTGTTATATAACTATCATTTCATTCGATATTGAGTTTTATTATCTTTTATCAAAGTAAAATAATGTTCCAACATTCCCAGAGAATAGTATTAATATTGAACATAGATCCAATTAAATCAAGAGAATAAATAAAGGTTGCCATATGTTAATGACAACGAGAGGTCTCTTGTACCTCCTGGTTGTCTATTCTACCACTAATTTCATATTCTTCTTAACAAGTTAAATCTCATGCCAGAAAATATTCTATATTTTAAGTTCTTAATCAAAGCTTCAACAAGCATTAAATAAAACAAATCTGTTTTCAACAATGTTTATAACTGTACCAGCCAATGCGAATGCATTTAAGAGTTCATTATGATGTGTTTGCTGATACAAAAAAACAAAAAATGTTTAACTTTAACCCATAGAATGGATAAACAGAGTAATTGGAAGATGAATGAGAACTAATTCAAAAGGCATCGAGTATATAATCGAGTTGGCATAAACATTTTTTTAATACTTGAAGCGTTACCAATGTAAAATGGCCTAAATTGTATCTGTGATAAGCTCTATTATATTCTTCTTAAACGAGTAACAAGTTTCCACACAGCTATGTTTCCGACAGAACAATGTTTTCCTTATTCTCAATTAATAATTAATCATTGTCTACATCTAGTTAAAAATTCGCAATTGAAGGAGTTATATCCCTCGATAGGTTATGTCAGGGTGAAAACGACGTATGAAATTGACAAAATTGTGTTTTAATACTGTATAAATGGTGAAGAAGGTGATTTGATAATAACCTCTGTGAAGGCCTACTTAATATATATTAGGAAATCCATTACATCCCCAAAATATACTCTATTCTTATTTTTGAGAAGCTTCAAAAGTGTCTTTTTTTTAATTATACGAAAAACATAACACAACTATTGATCAATATTACAACATAGAGAAACAAAAAAATTGATTGGCTTAGCATTCTTCTAGAATTTGATATAATCAAATCTAAATGGCAAGGCTCTAATATCTAGTACTCAATAAACGTTTAAAATAGCATTGTCGAAAAACTTTAATAAAATTTATTAGTAAGGGTAAACGAGAGAACAAATTAAATGGCCATTACAAATGATCATTTGCGACAACAGAATACACAAAAAGTTCCTCAAAATTAAATGCATGATTTTGTCAAAATAGTTTTGTACGTAACATAAAAATAATTATAAAGTAAATTAAACACACCTCCACAGGTATAAAAATGTTCAAAAACGCGAATCAAGACAATAAAACCTCAAATCTTTGAAAGTATAACGACGCGCTACGATCGGAGAAGAGGTAAATTTATATTTACCTCGAAAGATTAAAATTAGTTGGTTTCTTATCTGAACTCTTGAGAGGATTTCTGAGACGCAGCTTGGTAGTTAAAAAACTCATACGCATAATCAGAGAATTAATCTCTTTAATTTTGATTTGCAATTTCCGCCACTCGTTACTGAATTCCATTTTCTTTCAGTTTTTAAACTTTTGATGTGATGATTATTACCTGATTTTAATTAATTTGTTGAATTTTACCCTGCCCATCAATATTTCGCTTTGAGTAATTGGTAAAGCGTTTTAATTGCTACCAAAATTGAAGCAAAAAATAAATTATTGAAGATAATTGTTTGGGATAATGACGCAATTTGTCAAAAATCACAATCTTTTTTGCCATAGGGATAATATAGAGGTGACGCTATTATAAATACTCAGAGTATCTACAATAATGATACTCAAGCGTCAAAAATATTTTGTGATTAAAGTTATATGGATGTGAGTTTGTAAATAAACAATTACTTTAATTTTACTGTGATAAAGTAAAATGCATAGAAAGAATAATTAACTAAACTATGACATGAATTAAGTTCAGTCAAATAAAATAATGATAGGTATTCGTGGCATATTAGCTCGAATGACAGCTTCTTGGTATTTTAAAAGGCATTGAAATTAAAAAACTAAAGTCGATCCTTTGTTAAAATAAGATTAAGGAAAATAAAGGTAATCCTGAGTTTATTGATTTATTGTTATTTTTATTGGAGAAATTTGTCAAAACAGTCAAATTACATATTTGGAGCCTTAAAGAGGTAAAATTACGTGAAGGTCAGTAAATTTACTTAGATATTAGTTGGGTATTAATATTCGGAATTACTCGTTTTTTAACTTTTTCATGACAGAACTGAACGCAACACGTCTTATCATCTTTATGTGGATAGCTATTCTAGAGGTCAGTGTCAAAAATTAACTTTAATCTTCATCAATAATATCAATACAAAAATCTTCCAATTGCTAATTTTGTCAAAAGTCTTTATATCATCAATTTTATAAAACTGAAATTCCATTCATTTTCTGATCAAAGCATCAATTTCTCAAATCTTTCGTTTGAGAACAATCTGATCAATGGGAATCATATTTCTGTTGATATTATTTTAACAGACAGTAAAAATCACAAATTTTACATTTTTTAATTTATTATATCTGTCTCGAAATTTTTCGTTTGCAATTAATTATGTTCAGGAATATTCGCATTAGTTTTTCAAAAATTTTTGGATTTACAAACATTTTTATTTGTTTTTCATTAAAATGGGTTGTCGATAAAGAGTCATTGTGGCTTAGTTTTAATTCATTAAAATATTTTTATTCAAAGTTTATTTATTTAAAGCCGTAAAATAAAATTTTGAAAAACTCTATTTTTAATTTTATCGTACTTTTTTCAAACTTTTTGATGCTAATTTTTTCGATTTATAATTTTTTTTATATTTTAATTTAAAAATGTACCAAAATTTTTTCCCTTCGAAAAGATTCGTTGATTTATTCATTTTTGATATGCGAGTTATAAATACTTTATTTGTGATAGATAAACTTTTAGGCAAAAACTGCATGTTTTTACTTCCTAATTTTCTAAGACCTTTTTATGCTTTTTCTTGTTGGGGAAACATATGAATACTAAAAATTATTTTGAATCATTGATTTTATTTTAAATTCAAATAAACATTAACTTTCTAGTTTAAAAGTTATATGAGATTTTATCAATTCATTTAATGGAAAAGGCTATCTTAATTGCATTAAAATCATTATTTTTCCATATGAAACGCAATTTGACAATAATCATCTTTTAAATCCTCAATATGATGAATCGTTAAATATAACATGGCATTTATCACAAATCATAAATTTTGATGTTTGAAAGGTCGGTATTTCAGTTACAGTGACATATTTTTTATCGTTAAACTTTTTATAAGTTTTTGCATTTATTTTATCGTTTAAATGTATGATTTGTTCAAATGTCTGAAATTTAGAGTTTTATCAATACATTTTTTGTATAATTTACTATTTTCAATTAATCATGAAGCTATTTTATACTTTAACGAATAAACGTAAATTTCATGCCTTTACATCTTTATGATTTTACGGTTTGTCAACTTTGAGGGAATCGTAAATCTTTAATTGATCTTTAAAAGTTCTCAGATACATTTAAATTATTTTCATTTATTTTAAAGAACACGACGGTTTCTCGTCTTTGATAACTTTGTTTTTATCTAATTTCGTTTTTAAAAATCTTAGGTGAATATTATTTATTCACCAAATTCACTACATTCGGACATTTTAATTTATGTTTGAAAGCAGTTGTTAATTTTTAAAATTCGTTTGCTTATCAAAATAAGATTTACTTTTCTATTAAAATCAACAAATATAATTTCTGAATTGGTGATTTTTTATTTGCGCGCATATTTTTTGTCTTTTATTTATTACATTTAATGTAAACAAGATTTTATGATTTCTTAAAATTATAAAATTCAATGTGAATATTTTGTTGATAATGATTTTAAATTTTCAGCTGACTGCTCCGAAGACAAAGGCTCCTGGTGTATTTTCTAATTTTCGAATTTGAATCCATATTTAAGATCTTTGCATAAAAATGATTTTTATTCACACTTTATTTTAAAACATAAAATTAATGTATTTAAATTATTGTGGGAACGATAGTTTATTCAGATTTTAATGATATTTATTCATCTTATAAATTTTTAAAGTATATTTTTCAATGATAAAGAATTAAAATTTCAAAAATCTACTTGTCTTAAAAATTTAAATATGTCTTATAACGATGCAGTTATTGAGTTTTTCCTTGTATTAATTTTATCTGGTTTATAGTGTATATTTCATAAATTAATATTTTTGAGTTTAACTGTTTCATCATTTAGCGAGTTCATAAAAGGGCGAACTTAATTATAATCCACCGTGGGTTCAAAGATTGTTGGTAAATTTTGAAGCTAAAAAGGGGGAGGTAATTCATTTTGTTTTCGTGATTTGAGTGAACATTTTTAACATCATAAAAGATTTGTGTTAATTTTTTCATTTTGAATTTGAAATTATTTTCAACATTTTTAGTTGATAGCTTTGAGTTTATTTTTTATTTATTGAAATCTTTTATATTTTGCGAGTTTTATCAAAAATAATAAAGTTCTTATTTTATTTTGATTTGTATATTTAATTTGGCAGGGTTTAAATTTAATTTTATAAAATAAAAAGTCAGTCTATTTTTACTTTTTTCAAATTTTCATTTTTTTAATCTTTCAATTATTTTTGTTTTTATGTCACCATTCTTAAATTTTTTGGATTATCTTGTATAAGACAGATTTCATAAAAATAATGAACTTGCTATGTCATTTAAACAAATTACCAGAGTTGTATAAGCACAAAATTGTGTATTTGTACAAAATTTTTACTTTTTGAAGTAAATATTCAAATATTAGTTATTTATTGCTTTTTTCAAACAAATATTTTTATTTTAGACTTCTTTCAAACAGTTCATATGAATCAATATATTTTTACATTCTCATTTAATTTTTTCTAAGTTTACTTTTATTGGTTATCAGAATTTCAAAAATATAAAAAAATGATTAAACTTCATTTTAAACACACTCATACGATACAATGTGTAAATTATTATTTATATTCTATTTCAACATAATTTCGTCACATTTTAGTTTGATTTGAAATTTTACTTGATTTTTATTTAGACTAAACTTTTTCATTGAAATTTATCCTTAGAAACTGAGTTTGCGTAATTTATATTTTATTCAATTTTTGTAAATTATTTAGTCTACTCTGATATTTTCGAACATTTTCGTGAATTAATTAGGTTTTCGTTAATTTCTTAAAAATTTTAACACTTGCGTTAGATTATAACGTTTTCGTTCCCTCGTTTACTAATTTATGCTATAAATGTGTTGGTTAAACGAATTTTTAATATTTAATAAGGCTTAAGTTAAAAAATTTTAACGTTATACGCCGATACCTTAGTTGTTGATTTTTGAAAACGTTTGCGAATTTTTAATGTTTATATTGGCTGAATTTACAATTTAACATTTTTATATGATAGATTTATCAAACTGTAGACAGCCTTCAAGAATTTACCGATTTTTGTTCGTTTTATGTCCTTTAGCTTTCTTTTGACGTTTTTTAATGCATCTTCTTGATCAATTATAAAATTTACTTTTTTGTCGTTGATGATAAATCGATAAAAAGGTGTTTAATAATTTTATTTTTAATATATCTAGCCACATCTATCCAGTGAGAATTATAAGGTATGACTTTTTATTATCGACATTGATATATTTTTCAAATTTAAATCCGCCTTAAAATATAGTTTAGTAATTGGGAGTTTTTAATAATTTTATTTGCTTAAAGTTAAAATCTATATTTATAATTTAAGAATATTTTTTTTGTGTTAATTTTTATTTCAAAACTGGCTTTAATTTTATACCTAACATCATCAAATTTAAAATATTTTAACATTATTTTTCGCATTTAATATCAAAACAGTGCTTAAGTGTAGACTTTGTCCTGCTACTTCGAATTATTTAAAAATTTTCAATTTATTTCTTTTGATTTTGAATTTTGCATAAATATATTTTTCTAGGATTTCCTTGCTCAGCTTGCTGATCTTTGCGTTTTAGTTTGATTACTTTAATAATGTTTAAGGAAAAAAGCTTTGAGGAATTTGTTAATTTCGTAAATATTTTACCAATTTTTTATTAAATGTAAAAATTTAGTTTTCCTCAGGTATTTTATTCAAAATAATGAAATGTATGCTTTGATTTTAAAAAATATTAAGTATTTGAGATTTATCAATGTTTTTGTGTCTTTAATTTTATTTTTAATTAAAATATAACCGTTTATTTTCATGGTTTGTATTTCGCCATTCACTTTTGACGGATAATTTTTTTATCTTTCTTAAATTTATATTTTTAAAATTAGCTTCAATTGCGATCTTATTTGGTATGAGTTTAAAATCGTAACTTAAGTGGACTAAACTTGATCGATCTGAAAAGGTAAATTTACATTTTTGTTAATTTTAATACTTTTTGGTAATATTTTGTTGGTTTTTTTGAAAATTTTGAAGAGCTCATATCTTGAATTATTGGTTTCCAACTCGTATAAAATTTAAAAGAAATTAATTTTAAGTATTTTCTAATCAAATTGTACCATGTAATTTATTATGTGATGTCTGAATAATATCTTTGATTTTATATAATTTTAAAAACATTTACAATTTAATCAAAAGGAAGTTTTATGGAAATCTGATGAAGTAATTGAATTTTTAATGATAGATTTTTTCTTTTGGTGTTAAGGTTATAGTTGTTCTGACATTCTGCACGTTAATATAAAAAAAAGTTTTCAGACACTTAAAAAACGAATTACTATTTTATCGTTGTCCACAATTTTTAATTTTTGGATTATTTTGCCAAAATGTATTTTAAGTTTATATTGTGTGAATTAAGCAACAATTTTTTATCGTTTTATTTTATAGATCAAACGCGTGTTAGAAGCTGCTCTAAACGGAAATGTAAAAATCAACGAGAGATTTTAGATACGCTATTTACATGGGGCCATTGTGTTGGTATGTTTTGACCATTTCATGTTTTTATCTACTTGTTCAATATTTATTTTTTTTAGTTATTCAGATGATTTTTTTTAATTTATTTATTGACATTTGGTTTTAAATATCGATGTATAGAGGATGAAAATATTGATTATATTTTTTGGTTGAAAATTCTCTTGTCTTAATAAATTCATATTTTACCTGCTCTTTGTCAACATAATAATTGAAATACTTCATATCTTTTTTGAATTATAGAGTTATAATTCCAAACTTTTACAATTAACACAATGGGTATTTTCTAATTTTAAATAGAATGAAATTTGGATGTTTATATGTCATGTAGGAAAAACCTTTATAACCTATATTTTTATTCTTTTTTTATTTTTAAATGTGCTTTTGCAATAAGATATCATCCTGTTGAAAACCTGCATTTTTATCCCCTCCTTGATAGCTGATTTTATTCCCAACTTTTGATCTCGTAATTTGGATATTTTTAACAATTTGACTTATATTCGTTGTTTAAGTTAATTAATTTAATATTTCAACTGTAACTGAGATTATATTTTTAGTTTTTACTTAATTGGGTCGAAAAGGTATGCTTGCACATAATATTTAGAATTCTGTGGATGAAACTAAGTTAAATGTATGTCAAATAAGTTACAAAATTTTGTTTATTTTTACATGGTTTTTAAAATATTTTAATTTACAACAATTATCGTCCCTCAAAATAACTTGTTTCCTAAAATTTTAACCCTATGATTTCATGTTTATTTCATTCATTTCTTTCATATTTCATAAAGTTCAAAGGAATTTTTGTTGGTTTTCACAAATTCGAGGTTTTGTTTTTTTCTAACTTAGAAAAAACGTGGAATTTTGGCACAAGTCAAACCTACAACTATTAAAATAAATTTATTTTGAATTTATTCACATCTTTCAGTTTTTTTAATTTTCTTCGATTAAATCTTCGGGAAATTGGGCAGAGATTTTTGAATTATTTCCCAGTTTTTTTATTTTGGAGTTTTCGAGCAATACCATATTTTTGGATTATGCGTTTAGCAAAGTTGTTCTATCAAAAAAACAGTTTACAAAAAATTTAAAAATTAATTTTTTCATATATTTCCTTGAGGGTTATTTTTGTTTCTCATTGTCCTCCAGAAATTTAATGATGAAGCGTATTTTAACAGAATTTAAAATATTGAATCCATTTTGGAATCTCAGGAATTTTTGTGATTTGACGATTATTCTTTACAAAGTTAATTACATTTTTCATGTTCATTATTTCAGAATTTTCTTTAAGAGGATGGAATCTTATTCGACATTTTCTTTTCGGACACATTCAATTTCGAAGATTTTGACGAAATGAATTATGAGCAATAAAAAGATGTAATTATGTAAAAGAAAAAATGTTTTGTGATACTTAAGCGACATGTCATCAAACACTTTTTATCATTTTAGCACATAATAGAAAATAAATCGACGACGCTGCACGATATCATAAGTTGCGATTGAACCATTTTAAATATTCTCCCTTTTGTTTTGTTGGTTTAATTGAGGTGTTCTGTTACCTTTATGATAATGAAAATAAAACCGTGGAATCGACTTGAGTGAAATTTATAAGTTATTCACGGTCTACTCGCTTTTATAAATAACATTAGTGATTTTCAGCTTATTGTGGTGACAATGATAAAAATGAAATCATATTTGGAATTACGTCGACAGTCAAACCGTCTGAATAACACAAGAAATATGAATTTGTGTAAAATAAGGAATATGCTGATTGGAATGTTCAATGGAGTTGTAAATTCCACCTGAACGATAAATATTTACCTGAATAACAATTTAAATGATGAAGTCATGTGCGACTGGGATCCTTGAGACAATACTGATGGCATCGATGAGAACATTTAGCTCTACAAGCTTAAGCTAAGATGAAGGATAAAACGACTGAAGTTTATGTTGCACAAAATGCTGTCATAGGCTCTATAAGAACATACTTTGAGTCATAAGTACTCATGGCCATACAAATACATGTCTTTTGAGACGACATGGAAAAGGAAGAGTCGAAAGCTCATGCTGAGTTCGATATCACTTATGCCGCCTCTTACAAGCGTAACTTCAAAATTACAGACAAATTTAAGAAATAATATTTTACGATTCCAGATCTATCATTGATCGGTTTTTTATGATGGGCAATAATTATCTATTGAATAGGTTAGACAGAACTCAACTTTTGACAGCGGACTGGATATTAAATTTCTTAATATCGATATATTTTCAATTATACAGAATAAATTTCGAACTCATTCCCGACATAACTCCTGCCGTCATTTACCGCATTGTGCAAGACAAGAACAGAGTACGAACGCATCATTGATACAATTAAGAGAGTAGTTCTTATGGCCGCACTCGAGAGAATAATTATTGATTTTGAAATTGCAGCAGTGCATTCAGAAAAGAATATCCTACCGCTTATGTTTGGGTTTTTATTTTCATCTGGTTAAGTGTCATTCGAAAAGTGAACGAAATTGGAATGAAAATTGACTATTAGAATGATGACAGCTTACTAATGGCTGTTCCCTGCTTACCTGCTTGAGCTATGGTTTCTCCATCAGATGTTCTATCTGCTTTTTTTACATTACCTGACAACGTGTCTTACCATGGGAAAATCCCAGATCTTCTGTATTTTTTAAGCGTAAATAAATCAGAGGCGGACTGCAGATAGGAAGCAGTAATCATGACTTTTCTGCGATACTTCCAATTAAAGGACGAAACATTTTCATACTGCATCTGAATAAGTAGAAAGAACTACGAGCTTTGTAGAAGTCTGGCATTACGCACTGAAAGCACTCTTTCAATATCAAAACTCTTAGCTTTGATCTTTCATGAAGGGACTAGAAAAATAAATTCAGATGCAGCCAGCTGCATTTTTCCAGAGTACATCTAATATGAAACTATCTGTTCAAAATGCAGTCACTCGATGATTTTAAAAGAGATATCTTGTTTATTTTGTGATATTGAACATTTTTCCTTTTTGATTAAGTTTATTAACATTTATTAATAACTCATCTGTTAGTATTATTTCCAAAAAATTTTTCAATTATTTTTCAATTTTATATTATGTAAAATAATTATATCATTTAGAAATTGTATGATTAAATTTTAAAGAGGTCAATTGTCTGTTCATCCGTCATATATTAGGAAACTTTGGCTCTAAGATTATGAAAATATAATAAATATTTAATTGTAAATCCCTTTCAGAAACTTATCATACTTTAAAATTCTTAGTTTCTGCAGCCTTTGTGGATCTATTTCATGTAAATTTTTGAATTTTTCCATCATTAAACCTTTGAGTTTTTCCTGTAATGCAATGCTTTTTCTTTATTAGTTAAGTGTTTATAGGCAAATATCTCAAATATTCTCAGTATCGTGATTAGATCCACATGTAACACGCCAAATAATTTTTGTTGTAATCTTTTTCAAATAATATTTTTAATTAATTTACAATTTTCGTTTGAATTTTCAAATCTGTAAAAAAATACTTCGAAAGTGTTGTCTTTGAAAAAAAAGGAACAAAATTTTCACAGCCACTGGAGTTACAAAAATATTTAAAATATGCTCAGCATTTTAAATCTAAATTCAATGATTATAAATCCAAGAAACATTCATATCTATTAATCATACGTTTGTACCACATATATGAGAATATAAATTTAAAGAAAACATTTTCAATAAAAGTCAAATTTAAGCATATTTTCATCTATAAAATAAATATTGATCATTTTGAATGGCCTTGAATAAATAATTCCTTGTTCATGTGGCACGAAAGAATATTTAGTAATATAGATGTCACAAAATTTTTGACACATTTCATACTCGATAAAAAACTGAGTATAGAAAAAATTAATATCCTTTTTAATAATTAAAATGTATCAACGTATATTATGTGAAGAATAGATATTTAAGAGCGGAGAGATAAAATATTTAATTCTGAATACCTAAAGTAATTTTAATTTGATTAAACTCATAAAAGTAAAAAATACATATAAATGATCTACATTATGATAATGACTCACATGTTGATTGACAAAAGAAATTATTTTTATTATTGATAAAATCTCTTTCATTTAAATCGATTTATAAATCTATTAATTTTTCCAGTTTACAATAATTAATTTAATCAGCTATATTCTTTAAAATTTGTTGAATTTCATCGAGAGCGACAAATAATTATTTTTTAACTTCCAAAGTGAAGAATTTCTATTTTTAAATACTCGTTGAAAATTTAAACAAAAATAACCTTTTTTCTTATTTTTTCTCAGAGTGTAGGCGTTCAACAAAACAAAATTTCTTGCTTAAAATTTCCAAAAATAATGATGAAAATCGTATATTGATTTAAATTTAATTATTGAGTTAATGCATGTCGATTTGTTAAGTTTTTTTTGTTACAAATATAAATTTTTCTTGCTTTAATAAATAAAATAAATTTATATTCTTATGATTTTGGCTTTTAGTCATAAAAACTATAAAAAAATTTCTGAATAAATTTAAACGATAATAAAATTTATAGAATGTTAAATTCATTTCATATTTACAAAATAATATTTTGAGCCAGGTTATCTGAAATAAGTTAACAAACTAAGGAGTTAAAAATATAATACACGTGATATTCTTAAAGTAGTGATCATTATGATGTGTTCTATAGATAATTTAATACTTATCGTGTTATCAGCTTATTAAATGAGTACTAAAGGCATTATATTTATATTGTAGATTTTTTCTATCAGAATCACTAAAAATAAATGAAAACATTCTTTTTAAGATAAATATCCATTATATAAGCCTTTAGTTTTGATGAAATTTAATTGCTTGAGATTAAAATATTTTAATATTTAACAGATGTAAAAATTATAGTGGTGAATTTTAATTTAAAATTTTCAAATGGATTAAAATGATTGTATTACACACGTTTTTTGCTAAAGATACCAAAAATAAAATTTCGAAACCCCAAAAAGATATTGTAAGAAATATTGACTTGAGTATTGTTTGAAAATAATACTTTGAAAGAGTCTGTTAAATATTTCCATTTTATCAAAATTTTTGATTCATTAATCGAAAGCAAATAAATTAAATCAATTGAACGATGATTTTAATTTGATTTTTTCTAGATATCACTTGAATAATAACTATTTTCAATCTGATGTTTTTAATTTAAATTATCCTAAAACAAGTGAGAGTAAAATTTTTTGATGTCATAATTATATGAATGAATAATAATTTCAAGCATGTAATAAAAATAAATAATGTTATAAACCCAAATTTATTTTGTTAATTTGTGTAGAAAAGGAATGTAAGAGATAATTAAATCTTAAAAATTGAGTATTTTATTCAGCATGAGACGGCCGAGTATGATTGATTTTCTTTTAAACGTTGAAATATATGAATTCTGAACAACGAATTTTTGTCATATATGATTCCATTTTTTAATCTCGTTCTTTTTTACGCAAGAACGAGATTTTTGAGAATTTTTGAAGAAATTTTAAAATTATTATTTGATGATTGAAAATAAAAATGTATTCCAATTTAATTGAAATGTTAGTTACTTTATTTTGAATTTAACAATTAACCAAGAAGAAACAGAATCTATAAGTGTCAGTGATATAACAATAAGATTATTAAATTTGATGGTAAAAATTATAAAACGGCATAAATAAGATTATCAAAGTCAAAAGATAGTTAACAAATTATAAATGGAGTTAGTCGGATTCCGAACTTAAGATAGAGAAAACAATAACCTCATTGTGATAAATGATGTTTAACCAAGTCAAGAAACATCTGTGATGAAGAAGTATTAGGGTATTCAGTAAAACAAATCATAGTATTGTCGTTTTTATAAAGCTATTTACACATATTTATTTGTGTTTTTGCAGTGTATATAAAATGGTATCCTCATCATCATTCGGATTCAATTTATCTCATTCTACCTTTCACAAACACCATATTTACCCTTTGTTGTGAATAGTAGCCTTAATTTTTGAAGGATTTAAGATAAAATAAATTTCATTTGAGTTTGAAATAAATATTAAATTTGTATATTCAGACTTCTATTTTATACAGGTGCAATTGATAATATTTACTTTTCAGTGATTTTTTACTTCTTTACGAGTCAATTTTGTTTTTATTATGCTTTTATTTACACTCAACTTATTAGAATTTGAATAACAGTTGGCTTTTCCATTCTTGGGGTCGAGAAACTGTCAAATACAACCAAACTTAACGTTATTATCATGCTTATTGGTCTTGCAGTGGCAAGTGTGCAATTAATAATTACTTCTTAATTGAAAGAAGAAAATGATCAAAATTAAATATAACAAGCGCAGTCTTATGTATATCGGCTTCTGCATTGAATTTATTTGCAGGAGTCATTTTCTAAAAATTACATGGTATGATTTTTTATGTAAATTTGTAACTTAACTTTGATGAAAAAATTTAGGAAATTATATTTTCTTGATATTTTTATCTAAACTTTAGCTTCCATTGATCATTAATAATCCAGATTCGTTCTTGAACGACAAATCGTTACCATTTTTGGCGCTTAATACGCTGTTTTCAATACCTTTTCATTTCTTTTTCTGATAACCCATATCATTATCAATACAAGTCTTCTCGTTGCAGATTTAAAAAAAAAAGGATTTTGGATTAACCTACCTTTAATATTCTTTGATGTCTGGATGTGTGACGAACCTTATTCCTATTTACTGTGAACGAATATCTTGGAATATTATCGAAGATTGACCATATCCATTGTGTATTGTTTTAGGAATAGTTTTTAATTTCTTTATGAAAGATTATTGTTGGTACAGTTTATTTTATTTGGTTCAGAGTTATTTGGACTTGTTATATTTATCATTGGCAGAATTATGTGCGCATTAATGTTGCAAATTCACGCATATTATCTAAATTTACAAAGACGTTGAAATTTACATGATTTTTTGAAAAATTAAATTAAAAATCTATTTATTAACCCCTTCTCTGACTATTAGATCGGTCATAGTTTTATTAATTATGCTCTATCTTACCCCTTTAAAGTGAGTCATTAACATTAAATTCAATCTCAATTTTCGAAATTACTAAGTGTTCTCTGAAATTAACTGAGTTATAGTTTTTCCGTCCCTATTTTAAGGAAACTGAGTGGTTAGGCTTAGACTTCGTGGTTGTCAATTTATGTTTGAGATTGTTAAGAAAATTATGCTATTTTTTCATTTTTATCAAATGTATTTTTGTTGAAACATTTATCTTGCAGTTGTATGGAAGCCACACATCTGTTGAATGAAAGACAATTTTTTGTGATTTTGACAACTAAAATACCATCTTTAAATTTATGCGCATACTCAAGTTATTCACAGATTATATAAAATAGGAAAGTGAAAACTTAAATGAACTCCTGTGTGTGATAAGATCAAACATTTAAATATAATATTTGGATATTCTAGTAGGAAACAAAACTCTTTCGGGTTTTTACAAAATGGTTATCGTAAATATAATTTTTGTGAATTGCTTATCGTTTTCTCTAACATCTGTAAACCTTAATATCAATTTAGAGTCGGCATTCAATTTTTAACATTCGTCGTCATAAAGAATAAAAACTTTAAATTTTTAAATATTTTTTTACAAAAAAATTTTTACTCATGCCATTTCTTTCTTTGTTACAGTTGTTACCGAATGTGAACGACGATGACTGAATAAAAATTAAATTACTTTGTTCACGTGACATTTCAATCAAGTCTTCTTGATGATTATGTTTATTTGAATATAAATAGGTGATAGATTTATTAAACAAAAAATCCTGATTTACTTATTGTATTAATCAGATATAAACTAGATGAATTAGACATGTTTATCAGCTTATGATTTGTAGAAAATAGGTTTAAGTTTTATTGTACTTTCTGAAGTAATAATTTTGTTAATTTGATAATCGGAGAGATACCCAAAATAAGTTTATCATTCACTTTAAATTGTCACAAATAACTACGCAATTTATAAACCTCGCAATATCAAATCAATTTATAAAATTAAAAAGTTTGGCGTCTCTTGCTGATAAATTTTAGATGGGAATAATTTTTCACTCTTTTGAACTCTCAAAAATTTTATTTATAGTTTGAGTTTTTACCACGATTTATTCCGAATATTAGCGAAATAAAATGTTTTTTCAGATAAACTTCAGTCTTTTGTCTAATTTAATTTTTCATTAAGATTCGGTTTGTCGAACTCTTTGGGTTGGTTCATGATTCAATGTTGGCTGTGAACTTTTGTAAATCTTTGGAGTATATTTTTCTCTGCTTAAATTAAAATTCTTTTGTATTTTTGAAATATTTTGCTCTCAAAACTTGTACTTCCATAAATTAACATTAACATATAAGTCGTTAGTCAACGAAACTAACCGTTGATGTTTCTAGATAACATATTTTATTGTTCAAAAAATAAATCAAAAAGTCAAGCGAGTTAACAAATTAATCAATTTTCTCGTTTTTAGATTTTAGATATCGTCTTGATTGATTAGTGTGGTATTCCGGCTTTGAGAATTTCTGGGAAAATTTTAAGTCAAAGATAACTTTAAAGTATGTTCTAGCGCCATAATACGTTAAAATGATCCTAAATTTCCACCCCTATATATCCCTCTCAAACAAGATAATAAAATGATAAACACCGTCTTACATGACGTGAAATTAATCTAAAAAATCGTTTCAAAAGAAGGGAAAATGATTGATTTTATTTTAATATATATACTAGATTTTCGAATATTCACGAGTTTATGCGATATTTTTAAAAAGTATTAATCACTAAATTTTCTGCACTTTCATAAGCTATTTACATTTCAATAAAAAAGCTCTTGTTTAGGTAGCTTATTAATATAAAAAGCTTAATAATCAGTCACAATTCTCATATATTAACACTTTAATTTTGAGTTTTTTAAGTTATGACATCTACTTGTAAACGTATCTCGCCATATATAAGATTGTTTTAATGACATGGATAAGCTCAGAAGTTTCAAGATCAGGTTCAAGAGTACTTATTTAACGTGTAAATATCCCCCATTGGACTCCCTAAAAATTACTCATCGCCATCCTCATCCTATACACCTGATTCTTTTAATTTCCCCGCCATGGTTTTTTATAAACATAAATGACAGAGGGTTGAAAAGTGTCTCTCGATCCGTCAAGTTGTAATTCAAACACAGAAATCAAACCTATACATCTTGAAAATTTTTTAAACATTGCTAAATAAAAGTTATGTTTTGGCAACAATTTGACAAACAATGACGGTTATCAACTGGTTACGTTTTTTAGAGAAACATAAAAAAATCATGATGAAAATAGAAACTAAAGGATCTGAAAATATTGCCTCTAAAATAAATTTAAAAGCAAATTTGCTGACATCGGTGGCGGGGAAAAATTTTAGTTAACTTTAGCGCATGCCCTGTAATTTATAAATTATTATATTCTCAGCGAATTATTTGTGAAAATAAAGGTTTTATGTGTATTTTCTTCGAATTTGATTGATTATAAGTGAACCCAGACGTCTCATAAAATCTCGAGAACTTGACATGTTTGATTGATAGCATAAAAACAAAAACTGTGACTTATAATTAAGAAAAAGAAAAAAACAAACTTATTTATCAATAAAAATTTTAACAGAGTATAAATAAATTATCTATTAAGATAACTTCATTGATGTCTACCAAATGATCACTCATTTTAAAGGAGTCTATGCAATTTGTGGTAATGTATGCTTTGCCGAAAAGTGCGGAAATTATTTAGCGCGTGCGCTATATTCATGAATGGGTTGTGTGTTCTCTTTAGCTCTATTATTTAAAATAATGAACAAAAAGAAATACTGTATGTGCAGACATATTCTAAAACAGATGTTAGATGCTCAATTGACTGTGCCTGAGACTAAAATAGCGACAAGTGGTACTGATTTGTTCGTTCCTAACTTAGTTGGTACAATTAATTCCCACGTTGAGATTTCACCAGAAGAATATACAAAGAGAGTTTTTAAACAAATAGCACGCTAACTTGGTTTTTATCAAAATCAGGTTCACTAACAGCTTATCTTATGTTTTCAGAAAAGTCCAACAGAATTATGGGGAAAATTTCAAGCTGCTCCAATGCTTAGATGCGAGTCAGCGAAAACACAGAATGTCTAAATCATGATAATATTTTATCCTCTTTTACTAAGCCAGTACGTTCACTTAAAAGATAACAGTTTGTTCTGCAGAGATAATATGTTTGAATACACGAAGAATATCATTATATTTTGATCTGGCCCATAAACAAATACCCTGAACTAAGACCTGCAATTTGCGTACATTTATTTATTTCACTTTAAGAGGATGTCCCCACCCATTTTCAAGTGCATGATAGTGATGATTTATGACTCAGGAACTGGGCTATATGTTACGGGCGTATTTTCAAAAATGACAGGAAAAAGTGGTTACATTCACCTTGATCTACTTTATACAATAATCAAGCTTATCGAGTTCAAGTGGATGCCTTGCGTTAAAACCTGTTATTTTTCATTGGCTTTAATGCAATAAATACGAGTCTCCAGACAGCAAATTACATTGACAGAATTTTCAAGTAAAAAACTCCATTCTGAAGAAGGTGGGAAAATTTCGGTAGAAAAAACCATTGTAAAAAAGCGAGCATGGAAGATGTTGACATTTACATAAATACCAATTCATAAAATTGAAAACTGAATTAACTTTATATTTCAAAAAGAAGTTCGGATCAAAACTTGCAAAAAATCTGAATATTTTCACATGCATGGATGAGGTGATTTAACCCTTCAATATGAAGTGGAAATGGTATTACTACTAAAGAGCTTACAAATCAAACAAATAAAGGTTTTTAAAGATAATATAAAAGTAAATTAACATTTACTTATGCATATCTACATTTACCTAGCTTCATTTAGGTCATTGAATATGAGTTTCCTTTATATGAACATCACTGCAACCAGATCCTAGGAAAATCGTGAATTAGATTTTTACTATACAAAGGATTAAAAATATGATTCTTCGGAATTCAAGGATTGCGTGAAAGTGTTGAATAAAAGAATTTGCATTTCGTTTGAGTTTTCGGGTTTGCGCACTGCATTTTTGTGTACTTTTATCTAATTCTAACATTTTTATCAAACTTTTAGTGCAACTTTTCCTCATCATAATATCTATGAAATTTAGAGATAATATCATCGTTTTAGCACATTTCGCGTTCCTTCGTTATTTATTTTATCTGAGATTGCGCGGGAATTTGAGATGTTTCGTAAATGGTCGACGTGTTTGATTCCATAAAGTATCTTGATTTTAATAACTCTTAAAACTACCATAGGTCAATAAAACGAGAATAGGACACGTTTAAAAATAAACGTAACAATATTTCAGCTCTTATGGTTGAAACTCGACGGATAGTGTTTTACTTCATAGTTTCGTACCACCCTCTGAATCTTTACTCGCGTAACACGAGGTCCTCTTTATAGTTATTTCGTCATCTTTTGATCGTTGATCTCAACTTAAATATCTCAATCACAGTATGACAGCGATCTATATCTTATCTTGCTTTCGTAATATTTCTAGAGGCAGTTTGTTGACAAAATACAATAATTGCAAAAGTTGGACCTTTAACTCCGCCGACTCAAAAAATGATAGATTTGATGATTCCATCATAGAAATTTAAATTAAATCAAAAACTGATTCAATTATCATGAACATTTGTTTCCGATATTTTTTCTCGTAGGAACCCACCATTGACTTAGCTTACTGATTTTTAATAAAAGCAACTTGGGAATTCATAAGATAGAAACTAAAATTTTATTTGACACGATATCAAAATTTTTCTTATTCTGAGTTAAGAAAAATATTTTATTTTAGATTGTTAACTAGAAGTACTTTAACAAAAGTACATATATATACAATGACGGTTTATGCCAAGAGATCAAATAAGTTCAAAATAAGATATGAATTTAACAATCGATTTTATGGACGTTTAGTACTAATCTTTTTATAAATTAAATAGAAACCGTTTTTTATGCCTTTTATTATTTCTAATCGTGAGGAAGTTTCCAAAATGAATAAGCTTAAATTATTCATAAAAGTGGAAAATTATTGTTTATTGCTGTTTAATCGATTATTCACGAGAAGTCGCGTATCTACTTTCAAAGCGAGGTCGATTTCTCAAAAATCTTCTATCGTTTCTAAATTAAAAACTTTAATTTAATTATTTAAATTTGTGTTTAGAAAGTATATATCGTCATATATTGCATAATTATTTTAGTCATGCGTGCTAAATATACACTAGGTACGGCATAAATAATCACTTAGACCCGAAAATATTCTTTAAAATTTTCAGCATTTCTCTTCTATGTATCTTATTCGAATTCCGCATTCATATATTATTGAATTTCAAACTACCATCCGCCGACATATGACTTTTTTCTCTTGCGAAAGCGCATAATACTACATCACATCGGTTATCCCACCATCTCACCGCAATTTTACTTGGGAAATTTCTAATGAATTTGATTTCCATATCTCTGTCGAACTTAATTTCTATCCCTTCAAATAATCATACCGTTTAAAATTTTGAAACTCATGAGGTATTCACCGCGCCAAAATGCGTTGTTCTTCTGATGTTTTAGTCGTAGTCTTATGAGGAGATAGGCACAGAAGATTGAAGTGGTAGTCGATGAGATTTTATGAACTTTCAATTTTCTTATGAATCACTGTTGATTAGTTTAAAATAATGGACGGGATTAAGATCTTTGTTAAATGCTTCGAGCTTGCGCGAAAGCTAGGAATTAATCTTAGGCTATTTTCATGCTAATATCTCCCAAAAATACATTTATCAATCTTGTCTCTTAACATGAGGGCAGTTTTGTAATTTGAACAATTTGGATATCTCTGAATTATTTGACTCGCCCATGTATGTTGAAAGATGAGAAAACCCTCAAAAACAAAATAATATCCGGTTTATATGACAATTTTAGCAAAAAACGTGATTCACGTTATTATTCAAAGATTTTCGTTGAGAGACGCAAAAAATTAAGAAAATCTTCTAAAAGGAGCAACATTTTTGGAAAAATGAAAATTTATTGATAAATACTGAGAGTAAAGGTGTTTAAGGTTAAAATATTTTCGAAATTTCAAACCCAATTTTTTATCACAGAACTAGTTAATTTACCGTACTCCAAGAATATATTACCTTACGTTTTATCAATAAGTAAAGCGTAACTCACAAAAATCTGTGCTTAAAAATTCTCAAACCGCTTCAATTTTATAATTAGTCAAATTTGAAAAGATACAGATTTTTACAAAATACATAATCTATTTTTTGCCAAAAGAAGCCAAAACGCAGCCGTTAAATAAATTTGGTGTAACTAGCTCTTTAACAATGAAATAAGAATTTTTAATAAAATCTATCATTATTATCGCAGGAAAGTATAATAAACGGAATTTGCGTGAAGTCATAAATTTTTAGTCAATTAAATATTGATAGCTCTCATTTTTAAAACAAATGATGGAGATTTTTTAAGTTTGATACGAAATATTTCTGCTTCAAATTTATTTGATACCGGTTAACATATTTTCTCATTATAATTCAATTATAAAATTCCCACAACTTTAAATGAAAAATTATGGTATTTTCTAACTTTCTTAATGAAGTTTAGGTAAAAAACTTAAAATGTTGTTCTATATTCATCTATAAAATAAGACGTAAAATGAATCACAGTTTAAATGAATATGTACGAACTTATACGACACACCAATACACTTAATTGTATCTAATTATTTAAGATTATTAAACCTCGTTAATTTTATACGAAAATAGAAATAGATACTTATAATTTAGCCTTATTTTAACTTGAAAGCAAAACCTCAATAATCTTTATAAGCCAAGTAAAAGTATTGTTATCATCATAAAATTATTTTAATATTGGAAGATATTAGTGCGAGGTTGATCACAAGTAAACAAATATTTTCGCATGCGCGTTTAAAGTGTAAATGAGAATTCATAAAGCTCTACTTCCTGCAATAAACCAGAAAAACTACAAATCGATCGTAAGTCCTGGCAAGCTGGGCGACATAAGTTTCTTTGTAGATAATAAATGTATATAGGTTTACGGCTCTTCGAACGAGTTATTTATTGTCGATAAAACTTTTGAAAAGCACCAAAGTTTTACGATCTCTTCTTCAAAGATAGATGAGGTTGCATGTGTAAAGTGCTCTGAGAGAAACGGATTCATTCTTGTCACGTGCAGCTCTGTCCTTTCAATGTTCGTACCTGAATCAGTCAATATTTCTGAAATTGATTCACAAATACGCGGGTTTCCCTCTTGGACCAAATCTTTTGAAATACAGTTCGACCAGCATATTTCCAGCTTAGCTTGGAATTATTTAAGTACGAAATTCAAACCTAAGTTAGGTACGAGATTTATTGTTTCTCATGGAGATCACCTCAGCTACTACAAAGTTAAGAAGAATCAGGAAAATGGCAGTTATAATTATTCTCTTATATGTATTCTCAAGTATTTATGACTCACTTTATGAGTAACTCGGCTCCCGCTGATTTGATCGAGTTCACAACCGATGGACTTTATTTCGCCACTGCCAGCTTTGTAATCTTTTTTGATCACATAGAACGAACCCTCAGTTAAGGTTTGGTATTGTATGAAACGAGGTAAATGCAATTGTTAATTCTAGTTTGGAATTCAGTGAAAAGCTTCAAACAATTCAGCGAGTTTTTTTGTCAGGAAGTTGAAAAAATGATGGTCTTTCAGAAATATCTCTTCGTCTTTCTTCCACACCCGCAACCGGTGGTTTCACTAAGCTGGAGGAGAAAATCAGTACTCTGCAATTTGTTTGTTTTTTGTATTAATTAGCGATCTAATTTCTAACGTTTTGTTGACATCGTGCAAAGACGGTGTCTGCAGAATTTGGTCTGAAAATCTTTGGGACATGAAAGCACAATCAGTTATTGGCATCTCTAGCTTTGAAGATATTTCTAAAATTCCAATCGATCATGAACTTCATCTGAATAATCTCATTCTCAAACGCGTTTGGCCTTACATATCATTCCATGTGCTAGTAATCATCAACGATTATTTGAAACTTAAAACAAACACTTCTGAAAAGCGCGTTCCAGTCTTAAACTGGTTGAATAATAAAGAAATCGAAGTTACTTCTTTCTGCCGAAGCATTTTTGGCGATGATTTTGTTCAAAATCAAATGAGAATTCACGTTTCTACCAATATGGAGCAGCACCTTTCTGAATGTGGTTGGACTTCGGTTCAAATCGAAACATTTAACAGAGCAATAGTTCAGTGGCACACAGGACCTGACATTATATATGCTATTTCTCCCTTAGACGGCTCTATTCTTACCTGGTCGATCGAAAACCTTGATCTTGTTGCTAAGTCGCAGAATCAAACCCCCAGCTACTACTTTTTAAGCGCCATAACAACAGCTGTGCCGGTGAAAATTGCCGAAACGATTCAGAACTGTTTTGTATTACACGAGTCTGAGGTGGTTACTCATCTGGCCGCTATGACTCGATATCTGAGAACCGATTCAAACGTTTCAACGACTTCCTCTGGTCACACGAGTATCCACTCACTCCAAGCACGCCAGTCAATGATAAACTGTTATCCTGATATTCTGCTGGCCCCAAAACTCTTACATCTACACTGCGCATACGGATGGAAAGTTCAACTCTTGGAAGATCGAATATAGTGACCAAAAGAGCTTTTCTTCTATTCATTATATTTCACACGAGTATGGAATAGCTGGCTCCCGATTTGATGTTTTTTGCATAAAGGTTCATCCCTATCTTCCACTTATAACATTGATTACTCGCAATAAAAATCCAAAATCAATCAATCAGTATGAGTTGCTAGTTTGGCGTGCTTTCCCATTGTTAACAACACTTAATTCACAAAACTCGTGGCTTTTACAGGCTTTTATATCTTTTGATCCCTCGCCATCATCTGTCGACTTTACTTGGGTCTGCTCGATTGACGGAGTTTTTAAAGATAGAGTGAATTTTGTTTTAAAAACAAATTCCGGCCTCTGTCTTATGCAATTAGTTACCCCTATAAATGAGACATGTATGAAAAGTAAATTGACACGCCTTGAAGAAATTAACGTGTCGATATCAGGTCTGTCCTTTCTAGGTTTTATAGAAGATTCCCGGGATTTAAATATTATTTTTGTTCATGTTGAAAGATTTGTTCTTGATCTATCTTCCGAAAACGCTGATGTTGATATTATTTATTTGATATGCGCAATCGAGAGCGCTGGTAATGCTTATTTTTTACATCTCTGGGAATTGTCATTGTTCACATCCTCCTCGTCTCGATTTACAATTTCTGCCCTCGACGATGAAGATTCCTCTCACATCTCGAACAGTAATGCTGTGAAAGAAAAGGTTTCTTCCCAATATATTGCCAAACATCCAGTAAATTTAAATGGAGACATATCAAAGGAATGGTTTTCCGTGAAAAATACTTCATTTTTTAACCCATACGAAGTGACTAAAAAAATCGTTCTCGGTTGTTGTACAGAACTGTATGATATTCACTTCGTTGAAGTTTCTTTGAATAGTTATGATTCTGATCCATCGAACATGTTTGAATTTACAAATTTTACATCTATCAACAGTTTAAAAATCCACGTTGTGCGGATCACATTTCCGTCTCCATTATATGATGGGTTTAAGCGTGTACTGGATCATTATACAAGGTACGAGACACCTCTTGCCGTTTCATTCTGCTCTCCAACTCTAATGGCGTTTTTCGGATTTCCTAATAACGTACCCAACAATAAGATGCAGTTGAATATCAAGAAGGTTTTCGTTTTGAGGATTTTCGCCAATCGTCTCGTTGGGGCGGATTCGTGGAAGCAAGAGGCTTGTTTACTATTGCCTTTTACAGACTTTGGCTCAACCGAGTTTTCAGTGAAAACGTTGGTTGAATCCGGACATAGGTCGACGATATCGTGGTTCAGTCTTGAAAATGGCGAGCATATCTTATCTATATCTATTTTAGGTCGAATCATGGTATTTTCTTCTTGTCCTCAAAGAATCTCAGACGAGCCTATTTCGGGAAGCGTTCTTTACCAAACTAGATGTAGTTCTACCTGGTCACTTTTGTCTATTTCTGAGTACGAGGATTCGAAATCAGCAATCTACACCTCTTCATGGCTCATGGGAGGGTATTTCTTGTTCGGATTTGGAAGAGTTCTTTACATATATACTCCCGATTCTCGGACAAACATTTTACACAATGAAAATATATTCGATTTCAACCTCTGCGAGTTGGGCGAAATTGGCCAAACATTAATTTCTTCGAGATCCCTACCATTTTTATCTTTTATAAATCTGAAATCTATTCTTTTGATTGATCATCATCATGTGTTGTCGATGATTTTTCTTCACTTATACGAATATCTTAACAGTAAGGTGAAAGTGGAGAAGAATGTCGATTCTTTATCGACAACGAGTGTCTCTAACTTCGAATTGGAGTCGAAAACTCCAGTAACTGCCTCCGTGCAAGAAGTTGAATATATCCCTCCCAAGTTATACCAGGTCTTAAAAGAATGCTTTGATTACCCTGGTCGAACTCAAGATAAACAACATAAGAAATCTAATTTTTCTATTTTAGACACAACGTTCGATCAATACACTGGAGATTTCGATTGCAAAAGTCTGATACTAAATGAAGAAACGTGTTCTAAAATTGAAAAGCTCTTAAAATCCGTTGATATGAAAGGTATCATCAGTCAATTCGATGTGGACGTTTTGCCAATTTTATCTCGAGTTACTTTAAATTTACTTAGTTTGTTTGATAATACGAAGAATCTTGATAAATATGCCTTAAAATACTTCCAAGCTTTTAAAATTCACGAATTTATTCTTAAGCGTCAAAATGAGTTTTACCTAAACAGTTTCCACTACACACTCGCTTTTCATTCCACCTCAAAAAGAGATTTATTGGAGACTCTTGGTCTGATGGATGCAAAAACTTGCTCGTGGGAAAACATGAAGATGTATGGGCTGGGTTGGTGGGCGTTTAATGACGATTCGCTGAGAAAAAACCTTCTCGATATTTTAGCCAAGTGTGAATTC
>JALDNG010001075.1:55000-70771 GCA_024349245.1 Neodontobutis hainanensis | reverse complement strand
AGTAGTAAACATACTTAAGTTTCATCTCGCTGTCTCTGTGCACCCACGTGGGCCTTCTGTGTTTGTTGTGGAAATGTTGCACTGCTGATAGATGGCATCACCACTAACAAAGAGTGAAGACATAGTTCCCAGTGTGAGCAGAACAGTGGTATTTTGTATTGTTACAAAAATGTCTTATGTAATAACAGTCAGGGTTCACCACTTGTGTTTTTTATCACTGATTACACTTTATACAAAGACCAGCTAGTAGGCTGTGAATAGGGTTTAAAACTGTTAACAGTGGCTATAAGACAAGGTGGCTCCTCTCCACTGCCGCCAATTCCAACAGTGGAGACTCAAGGTATTGCAGCAAAAAAAATGTGAGCGCACACAGCATGTTTTATTATCAAGGGTGTACCCCACCTCATGCCATATGCTTCACTAACCTAGCCTTCATATTGCAGACACTGGAAAATTATAATGGACTCAAGAAACAAAGGATTTATTTTCAATTGGACAAATATGGGCAATACCTGCATCACAAACACTGACTCAGCACTGACGCACATCTCATATCCTGTGCTCCTGTGCGTCCTCAGCTCCTGTCTGTCTCCTGCATGCCTCATCACCTGCTCATAAACGCATCGCTGAAGGCCCAGAGACAAGAGAGGAGAGGACAGAGAAGTCAGCGGTGGGGGCAGTCAGCTACATTCCTGCTCTGAGGACATGTTGATATTCGCCCCTTTGGCTGAACACCTGAGATGAACCAAACACCTCCTGTGACAAATGCACTCACAAACACAACAGGAAAGAGAAAGTGGACTACTGTAGGATAACCTAAACACGAGTAGGTCATCTAAGGCTATGATCACAATGCACTCAGATCTTTGTATGAGGAAATATCTGTTGACTTTTAGTAGGTCACATGACTGTAAGCAACACTTAGGTCTGGACAAATGTACTCCTTTCGTACATCGATGCACAATTTGTAGTTCGACCAAACAAGCAAGTGTGCTCTTGTAGAGATTATTTTTTTAGATCTGCCATTATAATAACCTTTTTCACTGGCTCGGACTTCCCTGTCCCTGTCTGTCAGGATGGTGTTTAAACACTGATGAGAGGTTTAAGGAGGGGTAGAGACCACAATTCCTGGTGAGATGATGAAAGGGCAGCCGCTCCTTGTTTCACAGAAGAGAATAATGAGAACTCAGCTAAGCTTTGTTGGTTTGGTAAACAACCATCTGTCTGTCAGACAGCACAACACTTGTATTCCTCTGAGACATAATCATAATTACGCTTTCTCCACTTTTACACCTCTCACTGGCTTTGTAGACTCAACAAATTGTATCTACATTTGGAAAAATCTGGACGTTTTTCTCCTTAAAAGCTTTCGCAAGACAAACAAGCTCAGACAAGGTACGGGGCTAGTCAGTCGTGTTTAAAATGAGAATAATGTAGTGTCATTTGGATTGGATATGGGGTAAGTAAATATTTAAAAATGGAAGTGGGCAATAAGAACGTTTTAGTTGACACAAAGAAGGAACAGACAGTTATTTACAATGCATGCTTGAGTCTTACAGCTGCTGTAAAAGTGTTGGAGTAAACCAGCCTGCAGTGATGGATCGCTTGTCCTGATAAGCTGTGGATAACCTGTTTGTCTCAAGGTGTGGCTGGGGCCTCAGGGTGCAGAAAAACACCCCACTCAAAAGGTTAAGGTTCTACTTACAGCCAGGCAATAGTCTTTGTAAAAATAAGAAACAAAATTCTGCGTTCTAAGATCTCTACACCTTTATCTCTCGATCCACACACAATACTTGCATATAAAGGTCATGATGGTGAACTGTTTAGCACTCTGTGTTTGTCTCTTAAACTGCTGTTGAAAATGCACTGCTTCAGGCCACCTTTTTAGACTGATTTGAAACATGTAGACACACGTACAGTACCTGTTGCCCTTGGTAACAAGGTGTTGAGTGGATTTAACTCAGAGAAAGGATTGTTGGGAAAAGAGTGCTGAGACATTTTGGTGATGTGGAGAGAAAAAAAAGGATTATATGTTAAATCTGGTGAATTAGGACCAGTTAATCCACAGTGTGAGGCCTTGGTAGGGGAGTAACTACTTTGAATGGGAGCATCATTATTTCTGGTAAATAATAAAATAGAAAAAATTTAAAATGAAGCAAATTTATATTTGCACTTTTTCAGAACCAGAGGTATTGGTTTGTAAGCTAATGGTAGTCAGTTTTATACCCTATTGATGCTGTAATGGTACAAGACATTAAGGGGGAGCCTTTTCTTTACAAAAAATGTCAAACTCATGGCCCTGACTTTATATCTGGCCCTCATCTGAAAATGTCCAGCCCCCAAGTACACTTCTATTGATTGTATGTTGTCCAGGTTTGCAGAAATGGGTAATTTAGTCAAAATGAAGCCATGATGAAAACCTATAGAAAGTAACAAAACAGCTGTATAATTACACAAAAAGATGCTTGGAGAACGAATAATGCTTAAAAAGGTCCATTAGGACATAAAACTAAAGTAAAAAACCCTTTACAAAAGACAAGGCAATAATGCATTGCTCCATAAGTTTGCATGGCTTCTCCTACTGTGGTGTCACAGTAATCCTAAACCTTAAAGGTGTACCATTCAAGATTTGTAAGTGAATGTGCTCCATCTTCTCTTTCAGTGTTTGTCAGAAAGTAAAAGTCAAATGCAGGTTTCTTCTGGTTTTTAAACAACTTTATATCATTTTGTTATAAAACTTTGTTGCATTTCCTTGACTAGCTGAGTCACACAAAATATTGCTTCCACGTAAACAATGGACTAAAAGAATGAAAAAATGTGGGTGTGGATTAAAGGGGTTTTACATAAATTTATTCTTTCATTCTGCATATGATGTCTTTAATCTAATAAACCTTTTGAAATGGAAAGAAAATCAGTTACACTATACACAATACTAATGTTTTAACTTAGGAAGAGTTCCAATCAATATTTGGTGGAATAAACACTGATTTTGAATCACAGCTTTAATGCGTTTTGACATGTTCTCCACCAGTAGTCTCTTAATTTTTCCAGAGCTGTATATAGCCACTAAACCAATACATGGAAATTTTATTGAATGGAGCAACTCGATTGTCAGATTGAATTAAGCATGAGTCGAGCATGTTTTTACTGTAACACGACACAACAGTAGGAGATAAAGTGAGGTGTACCACATTGAACATACACTTCTGCAAACTCTGAGTAGTTTCAGGAAACAGTTTTATAGCAGTATGTGATGTTGAGCACGTAAATTTTATTGCACTATTTACAGAAAATACGTCGTTAATACACTGTGTGACTCTATGTACTCAGACAGAGTGGACTGATCAAACAATGTGACGACCGACCTGTTGCAAAGAGAACAGGACTCAGAGACACCTGCTTTAACTTCTGAGGGATTTATGTTTGCTTAAGGGATGAAATCATGGTCAGAGTTTATGACATACATTTAAGCTCTGTGAAGCTGAATATGGCATTTATATAAAACCTCAACACTGCAACCACAGAGCTTCTTTTTATGGGATGAACCTGTGTGTACCTGCTCAGTGTGGTCTTAAGAATAACTGCCGTAAGTGCTGGTAATTATTAACAGCACCATTGTGATGTGTGAGTGAAATGAAGAAGGTAGTGAATTATGGGTAAATTCACAATGGTGTACACTACAGCATTGACCTGTAATGTCCTGACTCTTACTGTGTTGTTGAGAGTTAATTAGTGAAGAAACATTCACGTTCTTCTGACTCATACTGGGCTATCCTCAGCTGCATCTCTCTTTTCTCGTCAGATTGGTAGTTTTCTGAGTATTTTCTCCTGAAGAAGTTCAGAGCTTTCAAAGAGCAAACTAATTATCAGCAGGATATCTCTCTGAAAACATTAAAAACTCTTCACGGACATTTGCCGCCAATTACATTAGGTTCTAAAACAGGTTCTAAAGGCAGGTTATTTTGATTAAGCTTGTCTCTATGTTTTGAAAATAATTAAAGTGACACTGCATAAATTTTAGCTCGCATAATTTTAAATTCCAAAAATATACGTCGTTATCACGTTAATGGTTCTTAGACTAATTTCTAATTCTGTGCCACCGACGAGCAGACTTCAGAGTCAGACACAGGGAGCAGCAATAGGCCCTAGCAGAGTTTTATTTGTACAGAATGCACTAAAATGACCCTAACGTATCAGAAGACATGTTTATTTTAACACTTGCCGGTTTTGGATAGTTTCCTCTCAAAAACAAACAACACAGACAGACACAGTCTATAGAGGATCTGCGCCTAGAGGCTAAAGGTTACAACAAAACGAGCTCATCTAGCAGTGGTAATTTACTCTTGATCAAAATAGAAATGTATACAGTCATATGATTAACTACCACTCTGCCTTTTTGTGTTGTGCTCTACACATTCGACTGGGCATCTCAGCTGGACAAACATCCTGTCTGGAGACCACCATCTGCCATCAGTAACACAGTAACCGGAGAGCAAACTCATTTAGACCTGTGTGACAGATTAAACATGGAAGGTTGTCTCCTGGAAATACACTAACCCACTTTTTATTTGCTACAAGTGAAGCCCTGTGTAACAAGGATGACCATCGTTTGGACACTGTCTGCAGTGTGAGGCCAACCCAGTGTTTGCTGATGGACATGCCGAATACCTAAGTGAAGGCGAATAGTCGTAAAACACAAATGACCTAAAAACTAGCTCGTTTAAGACTTGCCACAAAATGCTTTTGTTGCAGTCATACACAGTACAAGCCACGGTCAGTATCACTCCCATTATTTCCATTAACAGCTCCATGTAACGCAGTGAAGAGGGATAACAGGTGGATACGGCTCACAACTGTAATAAAAAGGCTGACACAATGTTAGCATGCCAAGCTTTCTCTGACAGATCACTCATTCTGTACAGCAGTGCAGGTGTGTGCATGAGAACTGTACCTAAAACCACCACAACACAAAGGCTTATTGATTTATTATGTCTTAAGAATCGAAGTTAGATAAAGGTTTAAATACATTATTGTACTGTCTACTATTGAAGATAAACAATGGTAAGCTGAAACCTCACAATGTATATTCAAGGTCATTTTTTAAACAAACAAAATGACATGAAAGGGTAGAGGCATGTAGTTTTTCAAGCTACAGGTGGCCTTTTTAGCCCCAGAGGCCAAACACACCACCATGTATCCCCCCGCTGTTTCTGAACTCGAGCAGAGAGAGATCTCTTACAGTTGCATTAGCATAGTATTTTCACTGAAAGCCCCACCAGAGGATACCTTCAATGTGCAGATTAGCAGGGGGCCCGTAGTCCCACTGGGATCCATTTCAACATCTTATTAGAAGCTGTCATTCAAGGGGCTGCTACACAAAATGTGGCTCATGCCTTTACCAAATGATTAGATACAGGTAATAAGTTACACAATAAATCAAGGCGGTCATTGAGGTAGCAGTGGCCCTAAACAAAACTTAGGAGGAGAGCAGCCTTTATTACACAAATACCTTTTTGAGAGACATTCCTGGTCCCTGTTTTGGAGTAGGCTGATGTCTCATGATCACAGCATGGCTGTTAAACACAATCATTTCTCATAGTAAGCATTTACACATTATACACAAACTGACTATAATACCAGTCCAGTTCAGTGGGTAAATGCAGATCAAATGTCTTTTTAACATAATTTGCAGAGGCATTTATCTAAGGGACAAGTATCCAACAACCTCCGACGACCTCTCATATATCACGTCTATGAGGGTCTTAATGGACTGGAGGATTGTTATCTCAAAGTGTGTCTCTGACACTCGTGCTGCAGAAGGCCTAATTCAGATGCCAAGACCACTTGCGTTTCTTTCACGAGGAATGTTGGAGTGCAGCCAGTGTGGGCTAGCCCACCTGCACCATTTACATTAGCTACTGCTGCGGCTTGTCATTGAGCACATTAGGTCATCCAGAGAACATGAGACAAACCAACACAAAACTTTCTATAACATAGCCTCGATGTCTCTGCCAGAAAACAAGTATGTCAGCACTGGAGTCATTCAAGTGTTATTCTACAACAGGATACATATGAACAACAAAAAAAGTTCTATATCTGCCCTATGGTGAGATGGCCCTTACTGCTTGCATTAGACCAGCTTATTGTTTTGTATTGTTTGTTACAATGTTTTTCATAAAAGTTTCATTTTGTCAGTCTGTCTCTGTTATTCTGTAGGAACATAGAAGGTATTGTTAAACATACTGAGATATATCAGATATAGTTGGGAAAAATAGTTTTAACCCATAGATTGTTTATAAAATGGATGCCGCCCATTGGTCCCTATTCACTGATATTGTCATTACCACAATGCAATAAAATGGCGGTTACATCCGGGATTTTTACTGCATAGTAAAAAGTTTTTAGATAGCACAAACAGACATATTAATCAAAAATTCACTCCCAGAGTTCAAGTGTAGAACAAACTTAGCTCTAGAGACCATCTTTTGTACCAGGCTGTAAACATGATTTTACACTTGTAAAGTCGCCATTGGGTTTCCGCTTTAGGAGCCTGTCCTCTGGTGGACGGCGGTATATCGCTGTATTTTGCTGTATGGCGGTACCCTTACTCGAGGACCATTTAAGAGGTTCCATGAGAGAGGCTTGTTTAAACCCCAAATAGTATATTGTAAAATATTAGTGAAAAAAAAACAGGCTTTATGATGCCCTCTACTATTTATTATATGGGATTGAATAAATACTCAGGGACAGGAAACATTGGCCAATTACATGCGCGCAAACTCAGAAAATCAGATAACTTTTTTACTTTGTTACTTATACATTTACATTTATTCATTTAGCAGACGCTTTTATCCAAAGCGACTTACATTGTTCTACAGTAATTACCAGTGTGACAGTCACGGTTCCTTTTTAAAAATCCTTTTTAGATTGTACACTTTTACACTTCACTTTTTATTTTATTGCATGCAACTATCTAAAAAAGGGTCAATACATATTTCCTTATATACAGTTTTCTTTTGTATTTTTAGCAGTTACAAATTTGCATTTTCTTTTATTCTAAAATGTCTCTTTTTTGCTTCTAATTGGGTCAATGGAAACACAGCTTGAGCAGCTTATCTGGCAAGTTCCCATCAAAACAGCAGAATCGTGTTCAGACGTGGCTTCTGAATGACTCCCTACAGTGAGTCTGATGCTCACCTATAGCTGAATGAAATAAAATGGCTGAATTTCTTTGCCTCGGGCCAATGCAGTCAGACAGAGATGCAAACATTCAACTCTGATGAAACACAGTCTGCAGGAGTGTGGGTTACAAAGTTTTTTCTCAGAAGTGGTGTGTATGTGTGTGTTCTTGAATAGTCCCCAAATCATCATTCTCACTCCTGTCTTGTCTCAACCTGAAACCTGGCAGGTTGTGACTGTGCAGAGAAGGCCGACACATTCCAAGCATACCGTGGGGTCAGGGGACTGGAAGAGCCAATAGGTGGCCAGCTGACTGCCCGCTCCCCCCCTCCCTGCTACAGCACAGAACAAAAAAAGCCCTCCGAGTAGAAATATCTGAGAGACCCTAACTGGCGGATTCAGAGGGAGGTAAATAAAGGTACAAATTGGCCTCAGGTAGGAAGCAGATCCTGAGGCACAGCCATTTCAATTACAACAGTCCCCCCAAACACACATGGGGCCAGGACTCCCCTGCAAAAGAGATTTGTAATCTCAGTGGGACTATCCTGGTTAAATAAAGGTTAAATAAAATTAAAAAAATTCCATAAAGCAATACTATTTGCTGATTTCTCATGTACTGAAGACCAAAGGGCCTGCATATGGTCCAATATGAAGCCTCAGATGTAGGCTAATTGGATAATGGTCTAACATCTTAACCATCTGAGGAAAACTTTATTGAGCTCATTTTACTGCAGTGCTGGGAATGGAAAAACCTCCAACTTGACTTTTATCCTGAACTCGGTCAGACTCATATATGTACAAAGAATATCCACTTTAAACATGTCACAACCAGTTCACATGCTTACTATTACTGCATTTTCCAAATATTCACACTCCAGGCCAATAACGAGGAGACTTTTGTGGTGCAGTGAGACAAATCTGGGGCCACAATAGAAGACAGACAAGAGCGAGGACACAGACGGGACCACTGCAAACACGTGAGACAACATCAGCACATTCTTCTGCTGTATCTTCAGAACATAAATACTGTCCGTGGTTAAGGTAAAACCATGCTGTTTGATTTTTAGGCTACACAAACTCATGGTTCAAACTCCTTCTGAAAGAAAGAGGTGTCGTATTCAGAAACTAAAGTAATCAGCACACTGACATAATGCATAGTTCAAAATCTGATTAGATGCACATTGTACAAGTTGATTAAGTATCGATTCATTTTAACTATACAGTATATAATTTGACTCCTCGGAAAGCGTTTGAAAGGGGGGTACTTTAGATGGGTATGGGCTGGTCAGTGATTGGTTGAACCACTTGTCAAAAAAGGTTAAAAGATTGTTTCCTTGTCAAATGTAAAGCGCGCCATAACTGCCACAATATTGGTCCAAACCAGCAGCGTCTCACAAAAACCCTTGAAAACTTGATCTACCTTGAACAAGCAACCGTTTAGAGGTAAAACTCTAAAGACAACAACAACCTCTGTTCTAAGACCCTTCATCAAAAAACAGTGGTCGGACTGAGAATAAACAGAAAGAAGCCAGTGCCTCCTTGACTCAAACTCTGCTAACTTTACGGCTTTGACATGTTGGTACAAGGAAATTAATCTCTCATTAGCTTCTGTTATATCTTCACAAAATCACCTTTAAACCTCGAGGAATCTACACAAAGTCTGCAGAAGCCTCTTTCTCCCAGCAGACCTCCAACCCATTACCACGACCGTGAAGGACCCTTCTTGTGTTGCATACTTGGGCCGGTGACTCTATCCCTCATGGGACAGGACTCATTGATCTTGTGTCAGCTGTGCACCCCTATCTCTTCCACAGACCGAGAAACCCGTTACATGTTACTGTGTACACCAGACTGATAACTGTGTTCGGATTCACACTTGACTGGTGATGAGAGAGGAAGCAGGTCCTGGTCTACAGTTTTCTTCCTGCATTACTCTTCAAAGCCGAGCGAGGACAGAGATAACAGAGAGTTTTGAACACACTGTGTGATCATGGAGCGGAAGGATGAGGGGGCTCTGTAATTGGCGGAGGAAATCCTACGAAACAATGATACAGTTTGGGTGAGCCTTCATTAAAGATGCTTTAAGAGGATGGGAAAGAATGGATTACATAAATGATGGTTTGTAGATTCATAAAATGAAAAAAAGAGATTGTAGTTATATTTATTTCTTACAATCTTTAGCTTATAGCATAGTAATATTGGGCTTCAATGCTTGTATATGTTGGTTTGTTATGGAATTTATGCATTGCATTAAATTATATCTGCTTATTTATAAAATGTAATGAAAGTGCTTTAAATCTTTTCACCCAACAACAAACTAAGTAGATTTGTGTTTTTAGATGCAGTTCAGTTAATGGCCTCAAGGGCGTCCACACTGCATCTTTAAAAGGTGTATAAGTGAGGGTAACATGCAGACGAGTAGTACTGGAGCAGTTGGTAAACTTCTGTAGCTGTAGAAAGTCCTGCAACATTTCGGAGTTATGACCAGCTAAGCCTTAACTCCGCTCTTTATAAACTTGTAAGGAACGTCCAAAAACGTCCATTTCCTATAACAGGTGTCGACTCCAGAGAAACAGAGACGTGAGTGATGGTTTATATCCGGGCGACAGGTGCCAGAACCATGTACAGATGTTTGCGGTTAAACTGTGAACTTACAATGAACCAAGATTTACGACATGGGTTAATGTTTTTGTTTTTGTTTTTGTACGTTAGGCGCACTAAACAGGTGGAGGTAAAAGTAAAAAAATGATACTCACAAGAATTTGCTGGTGCGTTCCGTTTGCTGATGCTGAGCCACTGAGAAACCAAAAAAGCTGCCTGGGGTGAAGCCCTCTTTGATGACAGGAAAGCGTTCGTCTATATTAAATCCACAGCACAGCAGCGTCCAGTGACAGAGAGCCACAACAGCCAACAGTCTGAGGAACATTTTAAAGCTTCGTTATCCGTCTCTCGCTTTCTCTCTTTCCTCCAGCTGCAGGTTCACGGAAGTCCGACGTCCAACAGGTAGCAGTGGCTCACGCAGAGCTCTCAGCAGAGACGCACTCCTCTCTCACTCGCACAGAGACTCCCTCGCGCACCAACCTCTCTGCGCTACAGCCTGGTGTCAATGCGCCTCCTCTTCCCGCCTCAGTCTCCGCCCCGCCCCTTCCTTCCTGTGGATAGCAAGTGCACCATGACCGAGTGACAGACTGAGATTATTACAGTAAGAATAATGTGGCACAGGGGTAATTTGATTACCATCTATTTGTTGAATTGAACCACCAACCTTTCGGTTATAGGACAACCGCGCTACCACTGAGCTAGTCGCTTAATGATTGCTCTCATGACATAGACTACTAGTCCACAATAAAAAAGGCAGACTAAATGCATTTATTTGTGCTGTGCTTATGTGCTGCTGAAGTAATGTGTAAATAGGCTACAAATACAAAACATACAAAAACCATGTACATCTTAATCCACTAAGTATCATCAACAGACCATACACCAATAAAAAGGTTTAATATCATGTTATGATCTTTAAAATGCTTGTTACTACAGTCACATTTATTGGTTTACAGGTTAAATCCACAAATCCTTACTGCTGAGCGCATACATAGATTTTCTCCTCCATTAAAGTTCACATAATCGTAACATGCTCTGGATTTCTTTTTGAAAATCTATTCTATTTGAAACTCACAGAACATCTAATGCCCACACACAGAAACTTTTCTAAAAAATTATACTTGGAGAGATTGCCTCTGTTATCTCTGCCTTAAAGGGGGTTAGGCTAAGTGCAGTGTTGTCTGTGAAAGAAAAAATGAACTCTCCACACAAGACTCTCCCCCACAGCAGCTAATAGAAGCAGGTCCCACCCTCCCATGTGAGCGCTCTTGTGACAGCCGCTCTTTGACGTGCTCCACTGCCTATCGCTCCAACCTCTGCCTTCCAATGGCCACTTCATTAAAGCCCTAATCTTCTTAGTGAGTTCATGGAACAGGCCGGAGTTTTTTAAAGTATCCTTTCCATTCCTCAATCCCCATTCACTGAAAATCCCCTCGGTGCAGAGAGACCTCCTTCCTGTTTGCTTGTATCTCTGCCGAAATGTGTGATCTTTCATTGTGTCTGCTTTCTGGGCTGACTCCTGGCCAAAGTGCTGGCACAGCTGACCTGCTCTAATTGGCAAGGGGAGCTCCCACTCAGCACCCCCCCATGCTCCAGAGGTAATCTCTCCTCTAACCACGATCAAATGATTGGACTTCACAGTGCACATTCCACTAAAACACAGCAGTCGCCTTCAAGATTATTTTTCATTTACACAATATTTTGAGACAAGCCAATCATTATTCATGGTAAGAAAAGCTTTTTAAAAATAAACTCTGTGCTTTAGAGGAGAGGACTGTAGTTAGACCTTTGCAATACAATTTATGCTTTCTGAACTATTTTTAAAAAACAAACTCCATTTCCACAGTTTCACACATTCATGTGCGTTTACAAAGCTCTGGTTCCAGTAGAAAAATATCAACTCTTAGGCGATTTAGATGCGTTAAGCCATGGCTAGTCTATCTTGAACTTTAGAGGTCAGTGGTTTTGAAGGTGAGTGTACAACAACAACAGCGGCACCCCTCCATTGTTGCCTTATCAACACATGACTCCAGTGCAGCGCTGATGCTCAACAGAGATCCCAAATAAAGACAAGGCTTTATTTGGCTTAAGATGGATGTCCTTAGAAAAACATTCTGGAAAAACCAAGCCACTACAAACCCACTGTCGGAACTCCCCTTTATTTTGTAATCGACGAGGGAGGGAATACCCGATCCTTTGCCCCTCTGGGTCTTTGTCCCACCCTGACATGTTTAAAACTGTCACTCTGAGAAATGTGACAACTGATACAGAGTGTACTTCTTTAAAGGTGGTGTGGTGGTGCAACCTGTAGTTTTAGAGTTAGTAGTGAGTTTTTAATTTTTTTAGGAGAACAGTTAAAAGTACAATGTAACTAATGCAGTTAAGGTTTTGTGTTTATGTTTAAGACAACTAAAAGTATTGGGAATGATACATCTTTGACTGAATATGTTATAATGCTAAAAGACTGACAGTGTACAGCTGTAAAAACATTTAATACTTCTTTGTGCAGTCACACATAGAGACATATAAAGGCATTAAGAATATGTTTTTTCAAGGCCACTGAGTTCATGCTGTAATCTCCCAACACTACACTGAAAAAAATAAAAAGTGTACTGGCCTCAAAAGTGTATTCCCTAGACCGAAGTGTAAGGCAACACCAGCCAATGTGAACACGGACAAAGGACTAAATGCAGTTGCTGCTGTCCCCTGAGACTTTAGCTCTAAAACCCTACAGCTTCAACCCACACAACACATGGGCTGTAATTAGTTATTTATCTCAGCGTTTCCTTTTCCCCTCAGCAAACCCACAGCGTTCCTCCCCACCACCACCGTACACTTCCAACAGCGTTAACTTTTTTTTTATGATTTTCTCATATCAGTTTCATAAAAAAGATTGACTCTACAAACGTGTAACATTGTTGGTGTTTATCTTAAATGGCTCCACATTAATCCGCTGAGGACAGTGCTGAGGGCTGATGGGACTGAGTGAAGATCCAGATGTGAATGGTTGAAATGAACTTGGCAATGAACCCATATCTGCAGAGAAAACCTAAAAGATGTGTATGAATTCAGAGTCTGTATTTTTTGTTCTGTTTAAAGGTGGGGCCTTCTTTTAGCAAAGGTGAAAATCACTTTCCTCCTTTTTCACTTTAAAACTATTTCAAACAAGATCCATTTCATTCGTTAAAACACAAAAGGAACTGTGTGTGTCTCAAACAGAAACATGAATGTGCTTCTCCTCCTGCAGGGCTAAGTCTGTCCTCTCTAGGCAGAGTTTCTAAAGGCTTCTATGAAGCTATTTTTCATAATACACAAAAGGAAAAAGGAAAATAAATTAAAAAAAACATATAGCTGTGACTGAAGTTCCAGTTTGTCCAATTGAATACACATTCTTTGGAGTCTCAGATGGATTAACATTTTGACTTGATTAAATTGAGTGCCCTGAAGTTAATGCTAGTGGCAAACAAAAAGTTGTCTTAAAGTAAGTAAATACATTCATTTAAATTCAGATGAATGATAAGAGTCAGACTTTATACACTAACAACAATATTGATGCCAAGGACAACAAGGGGACTATGTTTATGAGGAAGAAGTGAAAATAATAGAGTTAAAGATCAAGAAAAGTTATGTGAAAACAGTCTGTTTCATGATCAATAGCCTACGTTCCTCGAACTGTAAGTGCTGCGTTAAATTTCCATGAATATGAATCCTTATCATGGAGCAGAGTACACAGAGCAGGGCATTGGGGGAATATGAAACACAGCACGCTCTCACATGGAGCCCTGGTGCATGACGGGGACAGAGCCCCGCCGTTGCCATGGAGCGGAGAGTTGCTATGTGGTCCAGTATGTTGTGTGCAGTGGTATCATCTGTAGAGGAAAACAGTGTGGTCTGTTTAAAGTCCCGTCCGAGCACTCACTGGGGTGCACAGATGACCTTTCACATGGAGAAAACAACCACTGTCCGCTTTAATACCAAAAATACTCTGATATGCTTGTTGTCAGCCCTGGGAAAATGTAATCTGGTGTAGAATATCACTTTTATGTAATGATGTGACCCATGTGATTGCTTTATAACGTGCCTACTCCTCAATAAGGAGCGTTTGTAGGTTTAACAAAATGTAACTTTTCTGTAAAATGGAGAAAGTACACTGTAGCTTAAAATTTAATGGATTTTATGGGACACTTTTAGGGATATGATAACTGGTACAATGTATTTCTATTGAATGTATGTTTTTGTTTCACTTTTTTGAATTCAGGAATACGCTCTACACTATAAACATAATGAGCATGTATGTTTGATATACTATACATTAATGTACGGTTGTGTCTGAACATTTATGCGCTGCAGAAAGGAACTCTACCACGGCTTTTTGGTTGTTCATTAAGTCTTATCTGTGCAGAGCGGAGGAATGTATAGCCTGAGGAGGGAAACACGAAGGCGTGGCTTCAACACTCTTACTGTCCAGTGGCACCTGTTTTTCAGCTCATAGCTCTAAGGCCCAGCGGTCTACAGGCACGTGTTATTGAAACAAAACAGTTGTTCCACACAGTCGTGTTACAGAACAATAAAGTAGGACCATGTTCATGAACCATGAACCAGCCAGTACTGAGTGTATGAGAACAATATGTTTTTTAAACATATGGTCTAGTCCTATATTCAGTCTCCAGGCTGTAGTAGCACATACTTCTGCCCTCATACAACACACTGACTTGCTCTTTGGCAGACAATCATATCATTAAAATATCACATAAATCCCCTTTAATTAAAGTAAAACTTGCTCAGCTCAAAATGATTCATGATGAAAGGAAAATGACATTTACAGGAAACTTCCTACACAATGGCTGACTGAGTAACGTTAAAATTTTCAAAAGGGGAGTCAGAGTAACACACATTCATTTGTGTGGCTGTAGCTGCTGTTATGTCCACTGTAACTCTGTACGGAGGAGTTATACCTAAAGACGTTTGAGGGAGGCTGGCTTTAATCTGGCTCTGTGCCCAGAGGAGTGATGACCTTGGACATGAGCTCTCACTCTCACTTTGACAATACTATAGTTAAGTATTTTCTCACCCAGACACATCAGCCAGGCTGTTGAAAGAAAGGCTGACAGGGCTACACCAACACAACCTTTAGTCAGGCCTCCATCAGAGCAGGTCTCCCACTGGGACTGGCTCAGAAAGGTCAGTCAGGTCCCTCTCCTTCCCGAGGACTTATTAACTTTGATACTTAACAACCTCATGACGCCTGCACCCTCACTTGTCGGTTATGTTTACCTAAGGGCAGCACGCCGTCTGCCAAACCCAAACACAGCCCCTATTCACAAAGTGCCTTTATGGATGCAGAGTCTGCTTCTACACTTGTCCTGTCAATACCAGTCTTATCTCTGTGCATGACATTTTAGCCATCGTCTGTGACGGTCTCGTTGTCACAAACTGGATGTTTATTTGTTGATCTACATCTGCTTAATCCAACTGTCTCTGGCCTTGCTATTCTTTGTGGGGATAATAGGTTAGTAATAAAGCAGTAAATCTAAGATTCAGTGCAGTGACGAGGCCTAATGCAATCTGCTGGACAAACTGAGTGATGACACATCCTGGAGGTAACTGCAGCAAAACACAATGTGTTCGAGCTCCCAGGCTGGCCGTCCCTCCTTCTGTGGAAAAGCAGGTTGCTGTGATTTACCGCACTCTTTAAAAAAGCCCCTGTCCTTTCTGTAGAGCCCACCTCCTGTCTGAACCCTCGACCCAAGAAAACCTCGCCGCTCATCCCTCATGTAAACACTCTCGAGGGGTCTTTTTCACCAGCCTTTTGATTGACTGTTTGCAGTAGAACCTTGGGAACCACATGGTGCCGTTTGGTTTATGACGGCGTGTGTGACCTGTAAATAAATGTGGAACATGAAAGGATGGCTTTGTACTGAACACATGTGTGATGGTTTTCCCCAGTCCAAACTTCTGGTCCCTGTTCGTTGTTTGTTGTGTTTGCTGAAA